>JAAMXV010000672.1:0-94430 GCA_019693495.1 Axilococcus clingmanii | reverse complement strand
ACAACTCTTAAGCATTTTACTTCGGTTTGGATAGTAGCGTGATATATGTTGTATTCATTCACTAGCAATTTGGATTGGGATGGATGATCGAACGCCAAGTATATTTGGAACGCATGTTCCATTGTACTCGTCCTATTTAAAGGCGTCAGTCAACCATATATCGTCGAAACTGATAATGCAATGAGGCAATAGTCGATTGCAATAATAGGATCATTCATTTGACGACCAATACCAGTAGAAAGTTTTGACGACTTGGCACCATGAACGAGCCACCAAGAGTACACTGCAAAGCTATTGCTGAATTAATTGGGGGTTCTCTTATCAACAGCACAGCCTACAAGGCCCTTTCCCAATTGCATTCAGCTCAAATCGCTGAAAGTGATGAAGTACAATCACCATCCAAGGCTAGAACACCAACAACTCAGGAGGAGGATGAGTTTTTGGAGGCTGAATTATCCCGAGAACTGGAGAATGTGCAAAGGGAGCAAATTATCCGTGAACTGCGATTGCATCCTGGAGAGTCAGCTGCAGATGCAGCTGTAAATGCAGCTTTGAAAGAGCTTGGATTGGATTCGTTGCAGGATGTCACTTCATCCAGTGGCGTCAATGCTCCCTCGGCAAACCTTGCAGACATATTAAACCCTAACCACAGAGCATATAATGTTCGATTTTCGAATGCGTATCACGCTTATAAATCGGCATTAGATGAAGTCATTGCTGTTGAGAAGAAGAAGAAGGATGTGATGGTTACTAAATGGTCTTCTATTTCCATTGACGACCATGCGTGGTATCTCTCAGAGCACACTCTCAGAAAGGATACTGAAAGGACAGCAAACTCCGTTAAATTCACAAAGTTGCAACAAGATGTATTCAGAGAAAGAAAGTTATATATGGAGGAGATGAAAAAGACAGTAATGCCTTATGTCCTGCACTACTTGGATCACTGCACTGATAGACAGGGGGCACAGATATTTGATGATCTAGAAAAGCGGAGATCACTGCAATTGTCAAATTTGGGCAGATATTGGAAACTAAAGACTAGAATACCTTTGCCATCTAAAACTACCGTAGATAAAAAGGAGATCAAGTTTAGAGCAGTAGAAGTTGAGGTGGGAAGTCCACTCCAGTACACTGCACCGCCAGCTGGCACATTTGTCCCTGGTGACAAAAGGTACCTTCCAGCAGATTCGGATGTCGATGGTGGGTACAGAAAGGCACCCAGTGAACCATTAAAAGCTATAGGGAGCATAACAGTAGAAGCGTCTGCTTTAATAGCTATACTGTCAACATCGATAACTGATAACAAAGCTGCTTGGGAGGTGTTGGTAGATGTAGATGAGAAGGGGTGTTTGCTACTACACAAGCCATTGATACCAAGGGAAACCACTACAAGGGCACTGCAAACAAAGCTTTCAAAGTATGCTGCTTTAACTCTGGGAGACACTCAATCAGGCAAGGCACGCCAGGTCCTGTATAGCCAATTTGAGCTGGGAGAGCAGGAGTTTGTGGTGAGATCACACGCATCAATTGAAACACCATTGAGTGCCGATGCTGCTATTCTTGCAATAAAAACTGAATACCTCCCGGATGAATTGACATTAGAGATGTATAGCCCTAGCGAACTCGCACATTGGTACTATAAATTACTGTTCTGTCCAGTGGCGCACGCTGTGCATGTCATCCATGTTCATGTCCCAAAGAGTAAAATACTCCACACTGAAATGTTTAGTAAAGAGCAATTGATTAGTCTTATGGAGGACTGCATGGTGGCAGGGGACGCGAAATTTTTGCTCAACCAAGGGGTTTGTTTACTAGATGCCTTACTATCAATTGTCCGAGGTCTTCCTAAAGGGTCATACATTCTGTCACACGGAGCATCAGAACACGGATCTGTTGGGTTATTTGAAAATGTTAAAGGTGAAGAAACGAAAAAGGCCGCTGAAATGCCTTGCGGCTCAGCAGCTGCGCGAGAAAACAAAGTCTATGACTTGCATATGGCGCATGAACAAAGCGGTCGAGCAACGGCTTCATTGTCGGAGGCATTTTTCCCTCCCAGATGGCAGCCATACAAACCTGATGTACCACAGATCCCATACACATTCCCTCCACGGGTGGGACGTCCTCAACATCAAGTTGGTAAAAAGAGCAGGCAGAAGCGGGTGCTTCCCTACTCATGGGGTGTTTTAGGACATGGCGGTGATTTTGACAAAGTAGAACCTCAGGTGGCAAAAATTTCCAGAAAAGAATACGAAGAAGCTCTTGAGGAGCAAATGTAATAGTGCAGCATATATTAGAGCCAGGAGAACCCTTGCCTCCCCTCGCTACCAGTGATAGGGGGTTGCTCACCAGGAGAGCATGCCATAGCCAATCAGATATTCCGTGGCACGCAAATCTTCATTTTGCGCGCCCGAATCTCAAGCCAATAGTGCACCAACTTTTAAACGACTGAAACGGGGAAACCTATATTGAATATTTGCTTAAAGAACGAATGATAACCTTTTTCGAACGGATGACAGGATTTTATGTGACGAATCCTTTGCCTTTGTGTTCCTAATGAATTTGTTGGCGTAAGGATGAGCACCTCTGCAAAAGACCCGGTAGCTCCTAGCCCAGAGAGCATAAAAATCCTTGTTGTGGATAAAAACCCGCAAACAAGAGATGCAACGGTACAGCTTGTTAAACAATCAGGTGAGCGCAGCATGTCTGGGCATAGGGCAGAAAGAACTATAGCGATATGCAGCACGCTCTTAAACATTATATGCAATGTTGGTAGACTAGTTTACATTGTCAAATTGATTAATAACAAGCGCCCGATTGTAGGATATCGAACTGATGCTGTTGCTAGTGCACATGATGCTTTCCAATACTTGGAGTCGGCAGGTTGCAAGGGTATCGATCTTATATTGAAGGAGCATGATCCTCCTGTGTCGAATGCCGCTCGCTTCCTCCAAAATCTTCAGAAGGAAGAAAAATATAGGGCCATCCCTTGCATAGGTATGTTTGTGTGTATATCTTAGGTTTCAAAGATATCTCATCTAATGTCTTTGTATGTTATTGCAGTATTATCTGCGCACGAGGACAGGAATCTTGTAGCGCAATGCATATCACTTGGAGCTATAGATTTCTGGGTGAAGCCTCTCCGTCCAAATGAGGTTGGGAATCTCTGGACCAAAGTGTGGCGTTCAACCCCAGGTGAGGTCAGGGCAGTCATTGATGCAGAATTAGGTGACAGTTCAGGAAGTGATGAAGCTAATACAGCAAATGGGACCCATCGTGGAAGTAATCCTGATGGGACAGCTAGAAACGGCTCTGGAAGTGGGCCAGGTACTCTGCCTCATACCAGTGGAGAGCGCCCAGCGGCTATTACTAATGGGGATGGTAGTGGGGGTGGTGGAGATGCTAGTGGCGGCAATGGTGCCAATCCTGCTGTGGCAAGTGCAGCTGTTGATAATGCACAAGTCCAATCTCATCATCATCATCATCACCACCACCATCATAAGCATCATAAGCATCATAAGCAGCAATTGGAGGGAAAGAATGGGGAGGTGTGTCCCCCACCTCCCCCAAAATTTGAAGCAGCAACTACTGGAAATGGTGGAATGAGCTTACAAGGAATGAGGAGTCTTCTAAGTGGTGGAATGACATCCAACATGCCGGGACTAAGAAACAGTAGTAGTAGTAGTAAGAAGAAGTCTACTCAAGACCTTGCAGAAGTTGCCGAGATGCTGACTCATATGCGTGACATGCCTGATGTGCCTCACCGATCTATGATTCTGGATGGCATGACTGCTCCCCTAGGAGCTCCGCCGCTCCCTCCCTCAACAGATACTGGATTGGCACAGGAGGGAGTTGGGGCTGGTCCTAGTCCCGCTGGAACAGTTGTTGTCGGTCCAGTATCTGTACCCCTACCGGCGGTAGCCGCTGGTGACCACAGTGGATATCCGCAAGGCTTGGTGAGGCCAGGGTATCCAGGTTACATGCCATACCAAATGCCATACATGCTTTCCTCCTACGGTTTTCCTTGGGTGAGACAGCCACAGTTGGGCATGCCTGGGGGCTGTGCAAGTCAAAAACCAGAAGGTGTGAGGAAGACTCAAGATGCAGGAGATCTGCCATCACAGCAAGATGCATATCAACAGACTGCCAGCATAGCCCAGAAGCAACAGCAGCAGTACATGGCGTCTGCAATGGCAGGGTTTTCAGCCTACAACCCATATGCATCCTATCTCCCTCAAGGCAGCAATGCCAGTAGCGGTAGATCAGCCCAGACAGCATCTGATCTACAGCAAGCCATGATGCAGCAGCACGCTGCAATGATGCAACAGCATGCGTATATGATGCAACAGCAATACTCGATGCAAGGTGGCTACCCTCATGGGTATGCCATGGGCATTCAAGCCCCTCCTTCTTGGGGAAATGTACAAAAACAACACTTTTCTACTACTAATGGCACTTTGCCAAAGCTTGCGACGGCGACAGATCAAGGCGGGGACCAGATGATGAAACTGGTCCGTACAAATTGTGGGGATGTGATTGTGGGTGATAATGGTCAATCGAAGGATGAGCAGCGGAAGGCTGCAGTTGAGAAGTACAAGGAAAAGAGAAAGAATTTAAATGCCTCCAACAAGATCAGATATCAGACCAGGAAGACATTGGCTGCCTCCAGGCCACGTATGAAAGGACAATTTGTCAAATCACCTGCGTTGACAGATGCGCAAGAAGTGAACTCAGCGGCCCCTGCACTGGAAAGCGGTGAGGGCCAAGAGGGTGTAAAAGAGAAGGAGGATGAAGTGGACACTTTGGGTAGCCAGGATGAGTTGATGGCTGATGTTTCTGGTGGTCCTGCGAGAGCAATTGTAGATGTGGGAGGAGGAGTGTGTGGGGGAGCTGCGGCACCCAATCCGAGCCTGAAGACAAGGGCAAGGAGACAGGCAGCTACTCTACTGGTGAGGCCAGGCTCCGTACCTGATGAAGGTGAGTCAGCAACAGCTCCTGGTTTAGGATTGCAGCAGAAGATGTCCGGGCGGAAGCATAAGAGAGGAGGTGCTGGTGCACCGACTACTATAACACATGACCAAGAAAAGAAAGGAAGTGGGAGAAAGCACGATAGATCTGACAGTGGTAGCAATTCCCCTGTGGATCAAATAGATATTCCAGCTAATCAAGATGATATCATGGCATGATAGCCAGCAACGAACGATGAGTATTGAGTCTACAAATATATGAAATTCTTTTATTACTAAGATAGCTTTGCCATTATTGAACTCTTCTGTACAAAGAAAATTTCTCCATCTGGCACCTCGAGTGTGTTGGTGCCATACTTGCTGAACAGTACTCTATCACCAACTGCAATTTCCAGATCAACGTCCTCCCCCTTTGCAAGAATAGTTCCAATGAAAGAATCATCACCCATCATAGGATCTTGGGCAGCAGTAGGAAGGAGGATGCCGCCAACAGTTGTGTTTTCCTTAGCTTGAGGTTTCACCAACAAGCGGTCACCCAGTGGAGACATCTTGGCAACATCAAGGGCGTTCCCAATTTTTGCTGTTAGCACGGCATTCACTCTTAGGTTGTTAGTGCGTGATACAGCTCCTGGAGTCGAAGAAGGGGGGAGGCAGATGTGAAAATCATCGCTTGGGAGGTACGAAAGTACGCAATCCAGGTTTGCAAAATATAAATGAGCACAGAAAAATATCTTATTACCTCTTCTAGTTTGCGTTGCAGCTCTTAAAGAGTTCATATTTATAGCACGAGAGTTCATGGATGTGGATTCTGTGGTGATGAGCTGAGGACTGTCTTGGTAATTCACACTATAGCAAAAGCAGTATAATTAAATGGTTTGAAAACGTCAAAGTCTTCAGTATATTTTTGGACTGCAACATTGCTTGCCGCACATGTACGTATAGCATTGCTTCTAGATCTGGACATTCCTCGAAACGAATGAATTGACCTCATAGATTTGCCTTCAACATTAATTTTCCTGCAGTCAAACCGTCTATAATGTTCGTGATATGACAAGCTCAAGTGGGATATTCGACCCAAGGTTGACACATTCGATGGTTTATGATCATTCGAACTAATGCAGTAATAAAATAATCCTGCTCTCAATTTCGGATCCTTTAGAAATAATAAACAGTGTCCATTTGAGCTACTGTAGTATTCAAAAATGGCAGCCGCTACTGCTGGAGGGCGTATCAGTGCAGGAGCCGGTGCCAATATCATTGGCCAACACACTGCTGATCGCAACCAAGAAGCAACTTGTTATGTCGGCAACATAGATCCTCAAGCGGATGAAGAATTACTTTGGGAGTTGTTTATCCAGGCTGGACCTGTCCTCAATGTGTACATGCCCAAGGATAGAGTGACAAGCCAGCACCAGGGGTATGGCTTCGTAGAGTATCGTTCAGAGATAGATGCTGAGTATGCCATTCGCATTCTCAATATGATTAAATTGTATGGCAAACCCTTAAGAGTCAGCAAAGCTACTCAAGATAAATCAGAAGCGGATATAGGCGCAAATCTATTCATCGGTAATCTGGATCCTGATGTAGATGAGAAATTGATCTATGATACCTTCTCAGCGTTTGGAGTCGTGAAGGGTCAGCCAAAAATCATGAGAGACCCAGAGACTGGCACATCAAAAGGCTTTGGATTTGTTGCTTTCGAGGACTTTGATGCATCTGACGCTGCGATAGAATCTATGAACGGACAATGGCTTATGAATAGACAGATTACGTGTCAGTATGCCTACAAGAGGGATTCGCCTGGAGAAAGGCATGGCACGCATGCTGAGAGATTGCTGGCAGCACAAAGGAAAGCACAACAGGGGAACTCATTGCAGCCCCACACTCTGTTCGCATCCGGCCCAAAACAAGCCCCGCAAGCAGTGGGGGCGCAGCCTCCTCTGCAACAGCAGCAACGGATGCCAGGAATGGGTATGACTGGGTTCCCTACTGGTGGCATGCCTTGGGGTGCAATGCCTCCCCCACCTCCAATGTATGGGGTCCCCCCACCACCTCCAATGCACTATGGTGGTCTGTTGCCCCCACCACCTGGTGTTTGGAGTGGTGCAGGAGGGATGGTCCCTCCACCTCCGCCGACAATTTCTGGAATGAATGTCGGGATGCCTCCCCCGCCTCCACCACCGACATGAATGTAGGCCCTGATGTACGGTACATTTATTATTTATTCAAAGGCATGATAGAAAAATAATTAAAAAAAGGGTAATCCTACTATAAATGGTATAATTTCTCAATCTTTGTGTGGTCCCTTTACTCCTCTTGGTGTACCCACAGGGTTTTCTTTAGGGGTGCCCGACAGCAACGCTCTCTGTGGAGACATTAGTTGAAACTCTGCAGAATTTGCTGGAGTCCTAGCCTTTGTAGAACCCAAAACAGAACTTCCTGATATACTCAAAACATCACTTCCTTCATGTGCTTTCTCAGACTGGGCACTTGTGACAGAAATATTGACCAACGGTTTACTGGACTCGTCAAACAAGCCTGGTTTCATCTTTCCTAAAGGCAAAGCTCCTGCCATTTTCTTGAGATATGTTCTCCCTATAAGACCCCCAATGACCAAGGTGCATCCCATCCACTGCAGAAGCGTCAGGCTGTGTCCAAATACGATGCAGGATGCCACTATTGATAGGAACTGTCTGAGGGTCATAATGAGAGCGAATTGTAATGCCCCGTACTCTTTTATGGTGAAGACTATGAATAGTTGTACTGCTGTAGAGATGATAGATTGTATCAACATGAAAATGAGTGAAGATGGGTGTCTGTGTATGAAAACAAAAGCCTCTGAAAATTGGCCGGTGACGAGCAAAAACACGCCGCTGAGCATCGCACTCCACCAGGTGACATAGAGCAATTGACCAGATGAACTCATGGTAGAATAACTACTGAAGAGCTTGTCTTGACTGGTAGAGGTCAAGCCGTCAAAGAAAAGGAAAACAGCAAGCAAAGCAGTCCCATATAAAAGCAATGCTCCAGTGGCACCTTGCTGACTTGCTGATTGGTGTGGGGCAATAATGTTGCCAGTCAGAACAAATAATGTGCATCCAAGTGTGACTATCAAAGCAGATGAGTATTCTGATCTCCTATAGGTTCGGGATTTTGTTATCAGGCTCCACAGAATGACTGGCACAGTCTTTGCACACTTTGCTAGAGCCTGTAAAGGGAAGCTTACATACTTCAAAGCTTCGTACTGTGCAGATGATGCAATAACATTAGCTATGGATGGAATAGAGAACAACATAACTGGTGCTGCTGGTAAGAGACTTTCACCTTGAGCTACCAGTACGAGACTGGCAACTGCACAGGTGACGAGGCGGTTGACAAATACAATAAACACACTGTAAGTAAACTTTTCTTTATTGAGACCAAAGCCTTGAGTCATAAGCCTTTCTTGAATAAGGGAGTACAGCGTGAACAAGCCTGTGATCGACGCAAAATATACGAAGAGCTTGACTCTGCTCTTAGGTTTTACGTCCATAGCGACAGTCATTTAAGCAACTGGAAACGCGTTTCGATGGGATCTTTTCAACATAGTTGAAAAATCGATTGCAGCTCTTATTTCTCAACAACTTTTCCGAGGCAACAAACAGTGACAAAGCTTAATTCGAACAGAGAGGAACATATCGAGATCAGTAGTCTGCGTCTCAGCTAAATATACAGTTAAAAGAATAAGTTCTCTATACATGATCAATTTCGTCACAGCGCCATTCCTTTCGATACAGGGAAAGGCTCCCCAATGCTGCCAGCAATTGCTACTCACTCACTCACTCCCTTTCTTGCCCAGCCCAGGAATACTCACAGCATCTCCTATGCCAGGAATAGCTCTTGTCACTGCTGGATGCTTGAAAGTAGCAGCACTCTCTGTTCTCATCTTCTTAGCACTTGGTTGTTTACCTTCCTCTCTCCCACCACCTCCTCCTCCTTCTTCTTCGCCAAGCGCCTCTCGTTGGGCTCTCCTCTGCTGTGCTAAAAATGGATCGCCCGGCCTTGCTCTACACCAGAATTTCAGAGTAGCATCACCGCTTCCCGAAGCTAACAAATGACCTGCAGGATGCCAAGCTAAACTCCAAATTGGACCTTCATGACAATTGATAGGTACCCTCGCCTGTGGTGCAGCCCTACCCACCAACCAAAAGCTCAGGCTTCCATCATTGGCCCCACTTGCAAACAACTCTTCTTGGATGGGATGCCACACTGCTGTAGTGACATCACTATCATGGCCTTTGAATGTTGCCAACTCCCTCTGCTGAAATCTTATGTCGAATACTTTACACGTCTGATCCCTTGATGCAGTCAATACCCAGTTGCCATTAGTGGGATTCCATTGGGTGGTCATCAAGGTTGCCTTGTGACCATGAAGGGTCCCTGCTGTCCCACCACTTCTAGGATCCCACAATTTCACCAAGGTATCCTTGCTTCCGGACACCACCAATCCTCGGGTGGGGTGCCAATCTACACATCTGACATCTCCTCCATGTCCAGCCAATACAGACTCTGTTGAGGCTTTTGCAAAGTCCCATATCCTGACTGTGGAGTCATCACTTCCAGTCGTAAATTTTAGATCCCCAGGCGCAAAAGCTATTCCACGAATGGCTTCTCTATGAGCCGTAAAGGCCTTGACAAGCTCAAGTCCCGTCTTTGTGGAGCGATAATGCACGGCACCTCCATCATCCCCTGTGACAAAGAACCTGCCATGTCTAGTGAAAGCCATGGTCCTGACTGGGGATTCATGGCCTTGAATGATAGATTCAAAGGAAAATGTTGAACTGTCCCACAATGTAAATTCCCCAGCCTGTGTACCAGCAAGACATCTTCGTCCATCCGGAGTGTATTGTACTGCATTGATGCTTGTACGTGTCTTACTAGGGGCTTGAGCTGCAAACATTACTGGAAAATTGGTGGCAGGACAGTGGGTGTATGCAATGGGAGGCAGCAGGCCAATCGCTGCTGCTGGGACTGGCGACATGATGGGTGCATCATAAGGATTCCTTACGATGGGGCACTGCTCCCTCCACAATAAATAGGGGCCACTGTAGTCTACAGTCCGCTTTGCCACAGCTTTCTGGACAATTTTCTCGCCCTCTGCACTCTGATGTTCACCTTTGATCGCATCTGGGCGGTGGAGAGCCAATTGGTTGGCATAATAACTGCGGGCTTATTGCTTATTAGATTGATATCTAACTTTAAGATAAAGTAGTAAGCTACAAACCTTGTGTAAAGAGCCATCGGTTGACACGCAGTCCAGCCGATGTCTTTTGTCACCGATCAGAGTAAGTGTATTTAGAAATCACCCAGGGCTATAAGCCTCGCAGGCATCGTACGTTACTGAAAGATATATATCCAAGAAAATTACTTTTGGATGTATTTACAATTGTCTCAAACCCGTCTGTGAAGGGATGCCTCCTCATGCAATCGTCCATGCGCTGAGGACTGTGTGGAAGATCGACACGGAGCAACTGGGACTGGGACTGAGTTTAGGCATTTGGTCAGATTTAGATAATCATGTGAAATATTATGAGAAGAGGAAAAAGACCTCCAATAGTAAGTTTGGACTGCTAGGCTGTCTTGACTTTTCATATCACAGCCTGTCTCACTCTCAATTCTGAGACTCTGAGAAAACTGGACAAGCTCGGAGCCACACCCCGATTAGTCGGCTATCAACTGGTCGCTGTGACATATCAAACAAATACATTAGTTGTAAATTTACAAGTGGGTTTGTAGGATAAAAATCTTACCAAGCCGCCTTGATACTGGTACCATAAGTAATTACGTTGCAAATTGAAATCCCAACTGGGGAACCTGCATGGTTGATTTACAATAAAATCATAAAACATGTTGTCCAAGGTAAGTTTCAGGATCGTCTAATGCCCTGCTCCACCGCGTGTCGACGCACTTGACCTAGCATTTATGTAACCAAATATTTGCAGGGAAAGACTTGTAGACGAGCAAAAAACACTTGGGTAAGTCATCACGGACACGTATATGTATATATATCGCCAAATGTTATAATTGAATCCAAGACGTCTCAACACTCTTGCGTCCCGTCACCTCAGGTCTTCAACAAGAAGTACGGCTGCCACTTACAGACACGTTAATTGAATTCATAGGATACACATAGAAATTTTTCCCACATACTTTGGCGCCTTTTTTGATAGATATTTAGTGAGGCGCCCTTTTGTCACAACATGACCGCGGTAACAGCTGTAAAGGCTAATACGCACCAACCTGGTTGCGTCACCTCTTTTGCTCTGGGGATGCGTCCCTCTTTTGTTCAAAAACCTAAACCTTCCAAGCTATGTACTTATCAAGCAGATTTTGGTAATAGAAAGCGCAGTCGCACTTCTGGATTGATAGTCAGAGCAGATGTAGCCCATGCTGTCGCACCTGCAAGATCACCATCTGTCGAGCGTTTCGACTTTCTGGTAATTGGCAGTGGCATCGCTGGTCTGAGCTATGCTCTTAAAGTTGCTCCATATGGCAGAGTTGCTATAATCACGAAGGCAGATGCTGCTGAAGGATGTACCAGATACGCTCAAGGTGGGATCTGTGCGGTATTAGATCCCTCAGACTCTGTTGAATCTCATGTCAACGACACTTTAGTGGCTGGAGCTTATCTCAATGATATTGATGCTGTTAGAGCAGTGTGTAGTGAGGGTCCAAAATTAGTTTTAGAGCTGGCAGAATTTGGTGCCAGGTTCACACGTTCAAAAACTTCCGGTGATCTCCACCTTACCAAAGAAGGAGGGCACTCTGCTCGTCGAATTGTCCACGCAGCTGATGCCACTGGAGCTGAAATCGAGCGCGCCCTTCTGGCTGCCGCTGAATCAAATTCCAACATTGTATTCTATGAGCATCATTTAGCTGTGGATCTGCTCATTGGGGAGAGCGGAGTGGATGGGCAGCGCTACGCTTTGGGTGTTGACGTTATGGACCAACGCGCTGGGGGCGTCATGACTCGATTCCTGTCGCCCGTCACCATGTTGGCCTCCGGTGGCGCTGGTCAGCTCTACCCAATGACTACAAATCCAGGTGTGGCCACTGGAGATGGAATGGCAATGGCTCACAGAGTGAATGCAGCAGTTGCAAACTTGGAGTTTGTACAGTTCCATCCGACCGCATTGGTGTCAAGCAGGTGTCCATTTCCATTGGCATCCACTCCTGGGGCATGCCCTGCTTTTTTGATTTCTGAGGCTGTTCGTGGAGAGGGTGGTCATCTGTACACTGCTGATGGGGGCAGACGATTCATGCCTCGATTGGATCCTCGTGCCGAACTCGCCCCAAGGGATGTGGTAGCTAGAGCTATTCATTTTGAAATGGAAAGGAGTGGCAACAATCATGTTTTATTGGATATTACCCACAAGCCCAAGCACCAGGTGCTAAGCCATTTTCCCACCATCGCAGCTCGCTGTGAGTCCGTGGGGATCGACATCACCTCGCAACCAATTCCCGTTGCCCCTGCTCAGCACTACATGTGTGGAGGGGTTCAGACCGGCCTAGCAGGTGAGACATCTATCAGGGGTTTGTTTGCCTGTGGCGAAGTTGCCTGCAGTGGATTACATGGAGCCAATAGACTTGCTTCAAACTCATTATTAGAGGGACTCGTGTTTGCGGAGAGGGCAGCTGTGCCATCAATCCTGCACGCAGAGCAGGCTTTACAGCTTGCTGGGCGCGCTATGACCGTGGCTGCAGGGGATGCATTGTCCTTTGCCAAGAGTGGTATGAGAGTCGTCAGACCTCTCCCTGCTGCTGCATCAGCCTGGGTAGCTGCCCGGCGTTCAGAACTTCAATCGACCATGTGGAGTGCTGCAGGGATTGTTCGGCGATCTGATACAATGCTACATGCCTTCACTTGGGTTCAAAAGCTACAGGCAGAAGTGGAGGATTTGTCGCTGGCGCACGGACCCAGTACTGAACTGATCGAGCTTCGCAATCTTGCGACGATGGGTGGTTTGGTCCTGTCATCTGCACTCTCCAGAAAAGAAAGCAGAGGTGGACATTACTGTCTGGATTTCCCCGAGCCGATACCAGCTGAATGCAGATCTACAGTCATAGCTGCCCCTGTCAAGAAATCCAATGCCCAGCCGTTATCCATAGGAAAGGGGTCAAAGAGGGCATTATCGTTGACACGTTCCTATGAGCTCTGAACTGAACTGATTGAAGTTGTCTAGCAGTTTACAAGAAGAGTTGTAAATGTGTTGTTGTGTTTCTACATTCTATTTGTGTTTCTCTAACCTTTGGGAACAGAATGTCTCTCCTTCAGCAATACTGCCACGTCCTTGACGGTCAAAGCCGCATGCTTCACTCCATGTGAGCCTGATCCCCTCTTTACAGCAGCTGCTGATAAATCCATAGCTGATGCTCTGTCCTGACATAGCTTATTAACATTCTCTTCAACTGTGCCTGACACCACAAACCTATGGACATGTGTGGAGGAGTGGCGCTGCCCCATCCTATCCACTCTCCCAATGGCCTGTGCCTCTATGGCAGGATCCAATGCAGGCTCAACCAATACTACGTGGTTGGCCTCTTGGAGATTGAGTCCATTGCCACCCTGCTTGGACATCAGCAGCAGTACTCTTGGAGCTGGTGTCCCACTATGGCTGTCTCCAAACTGAAATGTGTGCACTGCTTCTTCAAACTTACGACGCTGTCCTGTCTTTGGATACAAATGAGGTAAGTGATTGGCTGTGAGTGCGTGTGAAAGAAGATCTAGGACATCCTTCCAAGTGCTGAAGACTATAACTTTGTTAATCTGATCTCTTGTGAGCCTCATCAGTCGTCTGACTACGGCTTCCAACTGCAGTGAAAGGGAGGGTCAATCGAGAAAGTTCGAGATAGTTCTCGTAATCGAAATCTTCCCCTTGAAAAATCGATATAAAGTGAAACCCAAAACACAAGACAACAACAATAATAAAAATACTGCAAAATATAGTATTGATAAGGGTTCTCAGTACGCAAGCGCTAAACCTATATTAGAACGATTGCGTAGTACTGCGAAAGAATGGATCCCTCAAAGTTCACGGCAAAACTAAACGAGACCCTTAATGCAGCCCAGCAATTAGCACTTGAACGTAGTCAACAGCAACTTTCAGCAGTGCACGCAGCTTTTGCACTGTTTCAAGACCCACAAGGCGTAGGCAAGCAAGCAGCACTGAAAGTGGGTGGGCAGGACGCTCATGCAGCCATTCTCCGGACCCTGAAGAAGGCTCTTGACACGCAGCCTACTGTAAGCCCAGCTCCAGAAGAAGTATATCTATCTAGCGACCTGAAGAAAGCACTCCATCATGCCGCTAAGCTCCAGAAACAAAAGGGAGACGCATACCTTGGAGCGGACTTGCTGCTCCTGGCACTTTTGGAAGCCAAAGACGTCAGCAATGCCCTATCTGAAGCTGGAATTACTCGCAGCCAAATCGCATCGGCTGTTGAATCAGCAAGAGGCTCAGCAGCAGTCAATTCGCCAACTGCAGACTCTCAATTTGAAGCCCTGAAGCAGTATGGTCAGGATCTCACTGAAAATGCCGCTCAACTGGACCCTGTGATTGGCCGTGATGAGGAAATCAGAAGGGTCATTAGGGTCCTCTGCAGACGCACCAAAAACAACCCAGTGCTGATTGGTGAGCCTGGCGTTGGCAAGACTGCCATAGTTGAAGGCTTAGCACAGCGCATAGTCAGGGGCGATGTTCCTGCCACCCTGAAAGATGTCAAGCTCATTTCTTTGGACATGGGGGCTTTGGTTGCAGGTGCAAAATATCGCGGTGAGTTTGAAGAGCGCATGAAGGCAGTCCTGAATGAGGTTAAGCAAGCTGCAGGCAAGGTGATTCTTTTTGTTGATGAGATTCACCTTGTGCTGGGAGCTGGGAAAACCGAAGGAGCAATGGATGCTGCCAATTTGTTGAAGCCCATGCTTGCCCGTGGGGAACTGAGGATGATTGGAGCCACCACATTATCAGAGTACAGGGAGCATATTGAGAAAGATGCAGCCTTCGAACGCAGATTCCAGCAAGTTTTCGTGGGAGAGCCGTCAGTTGCTGACACTGTGCAAATCCTCAGAGGCTTGAAAGAAAAGTACGCCAGTCATCATGGCGTCCAAATAGCCGATAGGGCTCTTGTAGCTGCAGCAGAACTTGCAGATCGGTACATTACCCAACGCTTTCTACCTGATAAGGCCATTGACCTCATCGACGAAGCAGCCTCTGATCTGCAAGTCCAGTTGGAAAGCAAACCTGAAGCAATCGACATTTTGGAACGCCAGCTCATCAGACTTCAAGTCGAAGAAAAAGCCTTGGAAAAAGAAAAGGACAAGCAGAGCATCGAACGTGTCGGGGAGGTCAGACGAGAAATCTCGACGTTGAGAGAGCAACTCAGTCCCCTTCAGCTGAGATATAATGCTGAGAAGTCAAGGCTTGATGAGCTCAAGGAGCTCAGCCGCAAGCGCGAAGAGCTTTTGATTCGTCTGGAACAAGCCCAGAACAGAATGGATTTGGCAATGGTCGCCGACCTCAAGTACGGGGCTTTGGCTGAGCTTGAGGAAACTCTCAAGCGCAAACATGCTGAGTCTAGAGCTGCTGGAGAAAGAATGCTCAGTGATGTTGTTGGACCTGAGCAGATTGCTACAGTTGTGTCCAAATGGACTGGCATCCCAGTGACCAGACTCAAGGCGAGTGATCGGGACCGGCTCACCCACTTGGAGCAACATTTGCATGAACGTGTTGTCGGGCAAGATGAAGCCTGCAGAGCAGTAGCAGATGCCGTGCTGCGTAGCAGAGCTGGTTTAGGTGCTCGTAATCGCGGTAGCTCTTTTCTGTTCTTGGGTCCTACTGGAGTTGGCAAGACAGAGCTTGCCAAAGCCCTTGCTGAGCAGCTGTTTGACAGCGAGAAAATGATCGTTCGCATTGATTGCTCAGAATATATGGAGAAACATTCTGTCAGCAGACTCATTGGTGCCCCACCAGGTTACATAGGCTATGAACAGGGTGGTCAGCTGACAGAAGCCGTCCGCAGACGCCCGTACTCTGTTGTCCTCTTTGATGAAGTGGAAAAGGCCCATGCTGACGTGATCAATGTGCTGCTTCAAGCTTTGGATGATGGCAGACTGACTGATTCCAAAGGGCGCACTGTCTCATTTGCAAATACTATCATTATTATGACGAGTAACTTGGGGGCTGATGCATTGTTGGCAAGTCAAGGGGCTGCCGCTGCCAAGCAAGCAGTCATGGTGGCAGTCAAGCGGCATTTCAGACCTGAGCTTCTCAATCGATTGGATGAGATTGCTATATTTGAGCCATTAACTACCGAGCAATTGAAAAAGATTGCAGGTCTTCAAGTAGTGGAGATCAGCAAGAGGCTGCAAGGTCGGGGCATTGGCTTGGAACTCACTGATGCTGCTTTGGAATATGCTGTGGAGGCCAGTCATGATCCAGGCTATGGTGCACGTCCACTGCGCCGCTGGCTTGAACACACTTTAGTGACTACACTCTCCAGGATGATCATTTCTCAAGAGCTCTCTGATGACAGTAAAGTGACTGTGGATGTGGGCCCTGATGGCCAGCTTGCTTTTGCTGTCAGACCTGATGAAGTTGCTGCTGCTGCTAGGGCCGCTCTTAAAGCCGCTGGAAGCTCGAATAAAAAAGTCAGGTACTCCCCCATCGATGAAGACGATTGGTCTGATGCCGGTGATGTGGTTGCGGATGAAATGGAAGACTAGAATAAACTTGAAGTGCACACATTTGTAAGACATTTGTAAGAAAATAACCAGTTGAAACTCACCTTTGTGCCAAATGATCCTCTCACACACAGAGCGGTATCCTCATCCCAGTCCACCTTCTGTCCCTGCTCATTACCTTCAGACACGGGATGCAGAGCGAGGTCAACCACTGCAATCTCATCCACCAAGGTCATTTTACGACACATGGGACACTGTATTCTCATGTGTGCCTTTTTGGCTATTCTTCCAGGAAGTCTGTCTATGATTGCATTGCTGCACTTGAAACACAATCGATGACCACAGGGCATCATCACGATCTGTGTGGACAATGGCTCATGACATATAGGACACACTCGGTTGTCCTCTTCTTCCTCATCAGATTGCGCATGAGGTTTCTTCGATGGCAGAGAGAGTTCTGTAGTTCTCAAATGCTCTAGATATTTGACGGTATGCACTCTTTGATTCAAATCTACCTGCGCCATTGCTTTATCGTTTGATAAATCCGTACTCCTTATGGGTACCTCAGCCGGGAACAGCTTAAATAGCTCCTCTCCTTCTCTTCTGTGGTCACACTCTTTCAAGAGGCTCAGCCTCATGGTGCACATGGACAGCTCATCTATTGCCAATAGTTTGCCCCGTTGAGCCAATGACAGAGCTCTTGCTTTAATGTAGGCCTTTCTTCGTAACTCCAATGTGTCAAGTTGAACTTTTGCTGCTGACAGCAGCAACTCTTTCCTGGTGCCTAGGGGGGTGTCTGGATGCACTTTTAACATCCTCAATTGATGCATCACGTGTCTCAGTGCCTGCTCACCTTGTGATGGTTGGCGAACAATGCTTGTTCTGGACACTGCTTCATCTCTTCTCGATCCAACATCGTTCGTAGTGCCCATTTCGGGGCCAACATCTTCTCCAAAGCCCCCCCTGCCCACGTGTCTCAGGCTGGCTGCATGGGCAGCAGAAGCTGCCTCTTCAGCTGACACTACTACCCCTTGTTGCAGAGCTTGTGTTCTCAGTTCGAACAATCTGACCTCCCACGATATGAAAGCTTGATCCAAGCGACAATGTGCACACACTTGCCCTCTCACTTGAGCAAACTCATTCCTGCATCGTGAACAGGAAGCTGCAGCAGTCACCAACTGATCTGAGGGGTTCTCACATGCTTTGGACAGTGTACTGAGCTCATCCATGGCTTTCCTCTCTGCCCTATGGAGCTCTTGCAAATGTGTATTTAAGAGAATTTGTAGTCCTGATAAATCATTGAATTTCCCAGTTATGTTACTGGCATTCCTTGTCACTGCTTGTCTATAATTATCTCCACTGTTATTCAAAGCATTCTGAACTGCGCTGCAAGCTGATGCCCCACCATCGGGTGTCTGCTGAGTCAGCATTGCTATAGCATCAAACCACCACCCATCAACTAAACGTGTACTGTCTGAGATATGTGCTTCACCTGTAAACTGAGCCATTATGTCATCTCGAGCCTTGATCAACTTGTCAAAGTCATTCTGTGCTGCTGAAAGCTTAGCTATTGCTTCAGCCAAATACTCCTGCCGCAGCACAGCTGCTTCACTTTTCAGGGTGTCATCATGGAGCGTTCTGGGCAGACCTGGGACCACATCAACGCAAGTCGACAATACCTCAGCCAAGTTGTGGAGGGTGTGTAGCTGCTGCAATTTGTCAGACCTGACAAGATCTCTATGAGCTCCGATAACCTGAAGTGCTTCTCTATACGTAGCAACAGCCTCTACTCTCAAGTCTTGCAACAAGAGGAGGCCTGCCAAGCCATTGAGCGAAGCCAACAGCGCACGCTGAGCGTCTTCAGCTTCTACCTTGGCTTTGGTGAGTAAGAGATCCAGTATTTCAGACATTGTCATGGGAGCCCGCGTGGGCGCAAGCGCTCGTATTCCTCCACTCCCAACTTGAGGATGGCAACATGCTTGCCTCAACCTCAGCAATGGATTCAGAAGAGCCTTTTCTTCCCTTCTTGTAAGAGGCCTATCTTCAAACTTTTCATATTTTTCATCTGCTTCTATGGCAGCAAGAAGCAATGCTGGGCTCAGTGCTTGACGAGCCTTTGCAATGCAATCAGCATGCTGTCTGGAGTAGAAATGATTTTCTATCCCTGAAAGATGCAGGTATGTTTGGTGGTGGTGCTGCGGTGGAAGACCAAGCTCCTCTGCTACATCAGACTTAGAGTTCCTCCACAATAGACCACCTTGTGAAGGGCGCAGTAGCGCCAATAGATTGTTCCATGCTTCTCTGCTGTGATCTTCTTCGATTGGTCTTTGAATGCATCTCTGCCACCAAAATTTATTGTCAAATGGCGCTGCTCTTAAAAAGGCAAACAGACCGTACAAATCCTCCACGCCTTGAGAAACAGGAGTTCCTGATATTGCCCATCTGTGCACAGCTTCCAACTTCCTGACCATGATAGCAGCCTTGGCTGCTCCACCTTCAATGAGCTGACTTTCATCACAACACAATCTCCACCAACGTAATCGAGTCAACGGAGTTGGAACAATTGGGAATCTTTGGGCCCTCCGTCTTGATCTATCATTAGCAGTGGTATCCATATCTTTGAACAACTCTGAGCGTAGCACTTCTAGAGTGGTGAGTACGATGTCAGCACGAGCCAGGGCTGCAGGGGTCGTGACTGGTACACTACTACCTGGTTGTCCTTGTCCACTGTACACCAGAATTTGGAGCGTACCTGGTGTAGTGTGTTTCAAAATTTCATCATGCCACTGCTGCAGAATAGGAGCGGGGCATACGATGAGAGTAGCTCCACAGTCTTGGGTGACAGGAGTAGAAGCTGATTTTCTCACACACCTGTCACACACATAGTCTCCAGAGGGGGGTTTCTGAGGGCACCCCACACAAGAGCCATGAAGCCATGCTTTGCACATTTCACACTGAAGCCACAGACCTACATAATCATCTTCTGCAACAGCTCCACAGACACAGTCTATCCTTTCGCATTGGGGGTCTCCTGCTGTATCCCCTTCAACCATGGGAGGGGGCCCCCTAAATCTATTGCTCATAATACACGCCAATAACTCTACAGTCTTTCCCAACCCCATTTCCTCTGCCAAAATGCCACCTTTGACTGGGGAAGGGGCAGGGAATGGCTGCAAACTCACCCTTCCCGTCCAGGAATTTATATAAAAACATTTGTGCTCTGTTCCTCCTAGTAGAGGGACGTAGACCCACAGTGGATGAGTCTCACTAGATTTGGGAAGGACGCCAGGTGATCCCATTTCTCTGGCGATCATCCAGCGTACTGCTCTTTTCTGATATCTTCGAAGTACTGGTACGAGGTGTTCCGGCGCAACCTCCAGTTCCGGCTCATCCCCAGTCGGCTTGACTGCAGAGTATATTCTAGCGACATCTAATGATCCCACTGAATGGGAAGGTGAGATTGGCAGGTTGACACTGCTGTCTTCCCTGAATGCAATGGGGCATAGCCACTTGAGTACTGTCAACAATTTCAGCTGCCAACTTTTTTGTCTGTCATCTTCAGGCCATGTTGCAGTGTCCGATTTTAATTTAAAAAACATAATCGGACCTCCCAAACACAAACCTATTGTATCATCCTTGGGTCTGGTCAAGGTTATATGTCCAGACTGGAGCAATGCAAAAAGGTCGACGGCAGCGTGCTCAAATGGAGCTCTTAATATGCCAGTGCCATTGAGAAGCAAGTGGTCCTCCCTAAGCTCTATGCTGATACTTTCTAAAACTTTGAGTACGTTACCATCTTCTATGTGTGCATATGCAAAACACCAATCATACTCGGCAGAAAAACACACTTCCAAAGCCGCTGGTCTCTCAGATGCCAAGTCCTTCCGTCTCCGCTTTCGTCTACAGAGGTATTCCTCTTCTTCTCGGACAAAGAACTCCTCGGAAAGCTCATCTACAACATGTTTTTGATGTACATTGTTCTCCCTAGATTCAATTTTACCCGCATTCCCTATGGGGAGTGCTTTACGCCTGGGCATGATTGATCAAGTTTCTTAGCATACACGGCAATAAGCAGATAAAAACTGTTTTAAAATGGTTTAATAACTGTTAAGGGGTATGTTTTACATTCGCCCGTGCAATTGGTGTCTTAAAAGGCTCAAGTTCACCCAAAGTGACTTGAATGGTGAGGCGCGCCACGTTGAAAGCGTGGGTCGAACTTCGACAGAGCACTAATACTTTTCAGAAGGTCGGAGGGGGTGAATGAATGCAACTTGGCTCAACAGTACTCTGTAGATTCATACAATCCAATGTGTGTGTGTGAATAGAAGCGAATCAAGAGATCTTGGTATCAATCGGAAGATGCAAGGAAAACTTGTACGATATGGACCTGGGCCGGCTCATGTCGCATTTGTTAACGATCTCAATAGGAAGTCTGCAAGTGCCATATTGTTAGGCGGTCTGACAGACGGCTTGCTCTTTGCCCCATTCTGCTGCTCACTAAATTCGGCTTTGGCAAGCAAGGTAAATGTCGTTCACCCCTTACTAACCTCATCTCACCAAGGCTGGGGAATGGGCAATATAACTAGGGATGCAGACGAATTAGCATTGCTTGCAAAGTACTTGAAGACAGAATTTGGTTGTCAAAGTATTTTTATCTTTGGACACAGTACTGGTTGCCAAGTATCCATCAGATATGCAGAGCTCCATGGAAGAGCAGGACAAGACCTTCTTCCACTATTGAAAGGGGTCATACTGCAGGCACCAGTCAGCGACAGAGAGTGGTTAGCAGCTCAACCTGAGACAGCACATTTATTGAAACTTGCAAAGGACATGGCATCAACTGGTAATGGCGGCCAAGTGTGTTTTGTTGCCCATGATATTGATGGAGCCCCTGTGTCCGCTGATAGGTACCTGAGCTTGGCTGATGTAAATGGCAATGAGGATTACTTTTCCAGTGACTTGACAGAAGATGTTCTAAAGAAGCGACTCAGCGGGCTGAAACATATAAACACGCTCATTCTCATCTCAGGAAATGATGAGTTTGTCCCCCAGACTGTGGATGTCAGGAATGTATCTCAGAGACTAAGGAGAGCCATCAACGAAACTTCGGAAGTATGTATTCTGGAAGGAGCATTACACAATGCGAAAGATCATGAAGAAGAGCTGACAAAGCATGTTGTACGCTTTGTATCACGACTGCTTGGAGACACCCCTCAGGAATGAAAGTTTGGGAATGATGAATGGTTCTGGCTTGCTGCTGGCAAGCCTCTGTGTCTCTATGGAAGGAGTTGCCTGACTGCCACCATTATATGCAAACTTTGCAAATGGACATTCAGCGGTCATTTCTGTGTTGGCATTGAAGTGAGGCGGAGTCAGTAGACGTAGACTCCTCTCAGCCCTTGGGACAGATGTTGGCGTGCTGTGGAGGATGGTGAGAGACCCCAGATTCCTTGCCATGGTAGGGGAATCTGGTGATGCTTTCCTCTTGCTGCTGCTGACTACTTTTGACTCCTCATTGACTGCTTTCGACTCCTCGTTGACTGGAGTGATGGGCTTGCTGATGGGGTGCACGGAATGGAGGGCAACGCCCTTTGGCACGAGGGTCTGAGTGGCAACATCAACCCCCACCAAATGCTCATGCATGAGGGTTGCTACCACTTTGACACCTTGATCCTCATTTGGAGGAAGAGACCTTATCCAAAATCTATAGCTATATGAAGGCTTATCTTTGTCGTTACTGATAGTCTCCAATCTCAATGATCGATTGACAAGAAGGGCATTGTCATGAATTGTACCAAGTAAGAGCCTTGCTGGAATGGGATGCACGGTCTTGGAGAGTGTGCTACTGTGGGTATATCTATGTGGAGTGCACTGGAGTGAAACTTCAAATTCTATCAATCCTTGAGCTGACCGATTGGTGGGCCTACATGTCAAGTCCACGGCTGGCAGCATTCCTCCCTTTCTGAGCGCATCATGAATGGCATTGCCAAAGGGGTAAGGCTTCTGAGTTACTGCTTCCAGCTTGCGCGGGTCAGTGTCTGCCAGTTGATGGAGACTGGAAATCCCGGATGTGACCAATCGTTGACTGAGGATGGGAGTGATCTTTTGGATTTGAGTCATCTCTCTTGGGCTGCCAGTCCACATCCCTTGATTCAAAGACTTTTGGAGCATAATTGCATTGAAAGTCTCAGATGCGCGGTCCATATGCGAGTACAGCCTGATCATCGCTGCTGAAATTCTAATACCAGAAGATACACAGTTTTCCATATCCTTACGAACCCCATACTCCAAGCCCTTGGTGGGAGCATCGCTCAGGGCTTCGTTTAACAGCACAAAGCACTTTTGCCAAGGCTCCTGCACTCTGTCCAAGATCTTATTGCTCCTTTCGCCATCAGTGAGGGGATGGCGAATGACATTCCCTTTGTTGATGGCATTGAGTGCAGCCTTTTCAGACCTCTTCAGAATGACATTTGACAGTTCATCACTTCGCGCAATTACCTCCAGCAGGGCATACATCGCTGATGCAGGAGGAACCTTGCACAAGTGCTCCATAGTCTTCACCTTCAGATAGTGCTCTGTAGCGATGATACCTGGAGTTAATGGCTGCAGGGAAAACCCATCTTCATCTTCGCTTATCATTCCAGCAGAGACGAGCTGCTTGATCGACGTCAGTAGTTTGTCCTTGAGCCAACTCTCCACGGTCTGACAGGTGGTAATACCATAGTGTGCTGGATTTTTCCTTGCTCTCACGTATAGATATGTAGAGCTAAGCCACATGAGCGCCTGGGAGACATCTTTTAAGGTCTTTAGAGCAATCTCTGCATTTAAGAACTCAAGAAGAAATTCTAAGAGATGAGACTCGATGACCTCAGACCCTTGGGCCAGCCGCTGATACCTCCCACTATAGTGACTCCGTGTCATTATGACGGCAACACCAAATTCATCAAACTGAGGACGCCCTGCCCTACCTACCATTTGGAGAATTGATGATGAACCATACTCTTCATAGCTGCCATTGCCACTTTTCTTCCCAGCATAGCGGCTCGTGCCTTTCACAATGACAAGATGAGCAGGCAGGTTGACTCCAACTGCAAGCGTCGATGTCGTGCAGAGGACCACCAAATCTTGGCAGCGGAATAGATGCTCAACCATGGCTCTATCTGATGGTTCCACTGCACCGTGATGGAATCCAACCCCCCTGCGGATACAGTCCTTTAAGAGAGTGTTAGAGCGGACAGCGGCGCATGCTGCCTCCAATCTCGAGGCATGTGCTGGATCACGAATGAAAACGCTCGGCCTGCCATCCTGCACCACAAGACGCAGGGCTTCTTTTGCTACATAGGAGGCAGTATCAGAAGCACCTTTTCGGCTTGAACAGAACACCATCGACGGCTTTCCAGCGCTGTACTCCCTGAGTACTTCCAAAAGATGATCATTCAAGCGCCGTTCGAAGAGATAGTCATTTTTGGCGGGAGAATACCCTTTGACATGGATGTTCAGAGGTGAAGGTCTATACTCCTCTCCAAATGAGTGGATGGCATGCGTTGGTGCGCCTAACCACTCTGCAATGCACTGTATGTTGGGAACAGTAGCAGAAATTGCACCAAACCGTACATTCCCGATGGGTTGTTGACACATCTCCGGGAGGCTTGCAATGATCTTGATGCGGGAGACAATTCCCGCTTCCAGAGTTGCTCCTCTGTCTTCATTGAGGAGGTGAACCTCATCGATAAGAAGTAAAGCAATTTGACTGAAGAATCCCATGCCTCCTGTCTCTCTGGCTCGTCGACTTATGGCATCGAGCTTCTCAGGTGTTGTGCAGATGATGTCGGCCGTGTTGACACTTTCCAAGTCACATCGCGTGCTGTCGCCACTGACTTCCACCACCTTGAGCCCAAGGCATTTGGTGTACTTTGTTTTCCACTCAGCAGCACGCTCCTGGACGAGAGCCCTTGAAGGGGCCACATAGATTGTCTTCACATCTTTACGGTAACAGAAGTTTCCCATGGAATCAGTGTACCTGGACAGAAGGTTTAGCAGAGCTAACTCAAGCACTATGGTTTTACCACTTCCAGTGGGAGCCGCAACCACAAAGTTGCTATTTGATTGATAGGCAGTGTTGAAACAGTTTGACTGGACAGCGTTGAAATATCGAAAGTCGAATAGTGGTTGAAACGCAGCAGGGAGAAGAGAGACGTGAAAGAGAGCTCCTCTTTGAGGCATCTGTAAGGAGATTTCCGCACTCATGATAGATGTAATAGCACAGAGAAAACAAAAGGTTTAAAAATTCTAGTCTTGAGCGTAAATTTCGCAGATTCCAAGAAAATCAAACCAACCACCAGGCTGCACAAAGGGTGTTCAAAACAGCCAGCGCATTGTTTGCCCTCAAATAAATTCGGATATGTCTTCAGAACAAGGTGTTGCATTCATTTTTCAAGGGTGCAGCTTACAAACGCTGGCCCGAATTATATTTTCCACTCGCTCGGACAGAAACCCTCTTCAAGCACTAAACGCTGTACTATCATTGAGCTCGTCTGCGTTGCCCCTCTCAGCTTGGATTTCTGGCTCAACTACTCTGATAGTGCTCTGCCAAAAGCGCCAGTGCACAAATGTGTTCAAATCACTTTATTATGGACAGGAGGACTTGGGAATCACTGTGAGCAATGCTGTCAGGATGCATGTGGCCATCGAAGCTCTGCCTCCAATAGATATGATTGCTGCCCTTCGATACACGCTGTGCTGCGGCCTGGAGCGCCAAGGGTGGCTCCATCTTGGAGGCTCTCACTTGCTAGATACAAATTTACTGTTTTTGGCTGATGGGAGCGCACACACCTGTATCTCTATCATTTTGGATGTCAGTGTTAGAAGCAGTAGTCAACTACTTATCCTTTTTCAGCCCAATCTGGTCACCTTCAAACAACCGGCTGCAGGAGCCACACCTTGTCCCAGTGAGACATTTTGCACAGTCCTGCCTCATCTACAGCCAGGAATAGTCTCAAAAGTGTATAAATGTTCGTCTGATAAAGACTTGCAACATTTGCAAGGGCACTGGAAAGACCTGCGTTTGAGTCTTCCAGAGTCTTTTGCAGGCAACCCAGTTGTTGCTGATGTTCGGTTTGATCATGATTATGATGCCCCTTGCATTGCATATCCAGCACCATGCGTCCTATCTCAACTGGGTTTGGATGCATCGCTGAGTGGCTTGAATGATTCAAGGATACAAGCAGCTATTGCCCGTCTATCAAAGGACCTTCCAAATGCTTGCAATGGTATTTTTGCTGATGCTGAAGTCTGCATTTCCGAGTGCCGTACCTGGCACAAAAACGAAATCAAATCTGCACCTGGTTGCTTGCTTCAAAGTGCGCAGAAAGCCATCAAAAGTGAATCAAATCTGCCATTTTCTATTGAGCTGGGCCCTGCTTTGCATATCTCTGACATTCCCAGTTTGACAAGCCATGATCTCAAAGGCAAGAAAGTCAGAGCTAAAGCTGGTCCTGAACTGCATACCTTCCTATGCAAGCTCAAAGAGGAGGAAGAGGAAGCCTTCAAAAAATCAGTTCCTCGACCTGTGAAACCATTATTCATCTCTACAGCTCCACCAAAGGCAGCCTTTACGGTGAGGAAGAAGTCAGGCCCGATGCTCAAAGCCAAGTCTGCTCCCGCGGTCGCCACCATGGTCAAGAAAAAGAAGGTTGCCCCAACAAAGGTTGAAATAGACGCTGATGAGAGTGCATTGAATGTTCCAGCCCTGTTTGCTTCAGGTCACCTGAGCAAGCTGAAGATTCCTCAGCTCAAAGCATATCTTAAGAGTGTAGGGCTACCAGTCAGCGGCAAGAAGGGAGATTTAGAAGAAAGAGTAAGGGTGCATCTTACCCCTCCCGTTGAGATTGAACAGTAGTATTCCAACTCATTCTTAAAAGAGAAAGCAACTCATTTTAAAAAAGTTTCATAAATCCTCCCACCCTTGTCGCTTGCTGCTTCCGAATAGTGTATATATTACCAATCCAACCAATTGGCAGGCTGCAGTAGGGAAGAACAAGGCCCATGCCCAAGAGCCAGTTTTATCTAATAGATACCCTGCAGCAGTGACACCCAGTACACCTGGCAATGCACCTGCAGTATTACTCAATCCTAAAAGTGCACCCGCATATTTAGGAGACAGATCTTGATGATTGCAGTACAAGCCAGCTCTTGCCCATGCACCCAAGGCAAAAGCCAAGGACATGATCCCGACAATCAGCAGGATAGGTCCTTCTCCAGGGGTCATAGGGGTCAAGCCAGCAAGAGCCAACATGCACACTGCAGGCCCAGCAAACGAAATACCTTGACTTAATTTTCTAACTGCAGTTACACTCCAGCCTTTACTCACCAAGCCATCTGCAACTGGTCCAACAAAGGGTGTCATGACTGTCATAGCGATGTAGGGAATGAGGGTCAAAAGACTTGATTTCTCAATGTTTAACCCCAAAGCCATATCAAAATAGGATGGTAACCATGCTAGCAGGGTATAATAACCCCAGTTATAACAGAAATGTGCCACTATGACTGCCCAGACTGGTGCAGATCTTAAAAAGATTCCCCATGGAACAGGTTTTTTGAGTTCTTCTGCTGATGTCACTGCTGTATCAGACTTTTTCTTTCTAAACTGGAGGAGGAATCTACGTGGCAGGTCGGGGTCTTGTGTTTCAGGACGGCAAAGGGGCCAAAAGAGGCACCAAACCAGCCCTAAAACTGCAAATAAATAGAAAACACTCTGCCAACCAAAATAGTGAATGAGAGGCCCACACAATAGCAAACCGACAGCGCTGCCTACATCAAGTCCTCCGAAAACTGCGGTGACAGCCCTTGCTCTCTCTCTCTCAGGAATCAATTTCGCCATGACATTGGTTGCAGAAGATGGTGCCAAGCCTTCACCCAGCCCCACAAACAATCGTGTGGCACACAACGCGACTAGACCCAACTTGGCAGCGGGGGGTGCAATCAAAGTTCCCACGCTCCAAAGAGCTACGCCTGCCATGAGCACTCTGGCTCCACCAATCCTGGTGGAGACCCATCCAGCTGGGATTTGTGTCAAAGAGTAACCCCAGAAAAATGCTGCACTCACTAATCCCCTCTGTGTGGCATTCCAACCCAGCTCCTTAGCCATAGGGATAACAGCAACACTCATATTCACCTTATCCATATTGCACAATACAAATGCTAATGCCATCATGCCTACAACCTGCCAACGATGTGGAGTTTCAGGGGGTTCGGCACCTTCATCAACATTTGATTCCGTTGCAAGGGTAGTACCACCTAGCTCTTCACTATCTGAGCCAGAAGTTGCCTCTCTAGAATATGTTTCTGCCTCGATCTGAGACTCGTCATACGCACCGTCTAAATCTGCCAGCGCTGTGTAGATGGTGCTAGCTTGATCATCACCAGTCAATGGCACATCTGGAACAATGCCACTCCAGGAACTGTTTGAAGCATTCGGTACACCACCACGGCATTTCCCTTGTGCTGCAAGACCAGTGACTCTCAGTGTTTGAACGACACTATGAGGCCGCTTCAGACAAAGTGACATCTCGCTCAAGCGTGGAGCCTTTAGGGATAACATGGTCATCTAGATCTAATAGGGAGTTAATATATGTCAGCCAAAGAGTATCACCTGTGATCAGGACAGGATGTTTGTGAATACTGAGTTAAAATGAAAACTATCATCAGTACCGTCGATTATGGTCTCATATTATTCAGGTTTCAATAAAGATTACTTACTACTTGTTGAGATTGCGGCATGGGCCGCTTAAGGATAAGACTTGGGTGTCGATGATTAATGCAGACAAGCAGTAGTAGCACGCCGTTATGCTTAGGCAACGGCCATAATTAAAGAAATACGTAAGAAAAGAGCTTGGAATTATGATGCAGTTTGCAGGAATGAATTTCACCTCAATTGCGCAAATCTAGGGCGGTTCCACAAAGCCAAGTCATCTACAGAAGATATTTGAACTCTCTCTGGATCCCCTCAGTCAAAAATAGGAACACCAATCTTCATTACCGAGCAGTGATGCAGCCGTTATAAGGAGATACTTGGGGTTGAAAACTATGGGTGAGGA
Organism: Axilococcus clingmanii; assembly: GCA_019693495.1. NCBI lineage: Eukaryota > Viridiplantae > Chlorophyta > Chlorophyceae > Chlamydomonadales > Chlorococcaceae > Axilococcus > Axilococcus clingmanii. The sequence continues at coordinate 65,655 of JAAMXV010000672.1, read as the reverse complement.
TACGATAATGGCCAAGGGTGACTGCGAGAGGGTGGTAGGGGCCGACATGCCACCCTACGAGGTTACTCGGAGATGAGATGCAGCGCAGTATGAACGATGGCACACTCTCTCATATGCACACGTGAGCCTTACAAAAACAGTGTGCTGCATCATCACTATAGCTGAATGATGAGTGTGTTACATCCTTGCCTAATGTATACAAGAACTTACTCATCCAAATACATAGACGTTTTTACATGCACAGAGGCACACACATTACAGGGCATCGCATACGGCAGACAACACTCTCACCAACTCTGGATTCTTCTTTCTCAAAGACTCAAGTAACTTTAAGGAAACCTTGCCTCTGCGCTGAAGGCATTGTACGACTCCAAGCTCATCTATCCCGTTCAGTTCGAGAACACCCCCATGCACTTCAGAAGCAGTCGAGCTTTCCGCATGAAGATCTCTGGCATTATTCATACAGTGATACAGCACCACATGGCCTTGTGAGTCTGCTACAACCCTCAGTCGACTAGGATCTCTGAGCTTCAACTTTCCAGCATCCATTTTCCCCTTGTGATTAGAAGGAGGTGGCATCCGCGATGCCAAAAATTCAATTGCTTCTGCATCTACGGCCGCGTCAACAGCAGTCATCAAGATATCTTTATCTTGAGCTGCAGAGACTAACCTCTCCATACATTCTCCTACCTTTGCAAAAATTTCCCTTCTGGCCTTTACTATAGATGCATGGAATGCTCCTTCAAGCATTCCACCAGACTCAGATGTGCCCATGCATCTGAACATATCTTGTGGCAAAGTACGTCTCAATGTAATATCTTTGCTGGCAACAGCTGTTGACAACTCGGGCAGAACCCTTTCGAGCAAGTCTACCCAAGTCCTCCGTTGATTTAGTGAAAAGGTCAGATGAAGGGAATGAGAGTCTTCTAGAGTACATGCTTGGTGGACGATACCCCTGGGAAGGTAGAGAACGTCCCCTGGGTGCAGTGTGTCATCAAATATACACGGTCCCACTTCAGTCTGGCCCATATCTCTACTGCTACGTCTGGGGAGACAGTGTGATTCCTCTCTAGGGGCATATAATTTCCACTGTTTTCTTCCTTCTACCTGCACTATAACTGCATCAATGTCATCCCAGTGAGGAGCAAAGCCTTGTGATTTGGGGGGTGTCAGATAGGCGTTACACCCCATATTGCACTCCATGTAAGACTCTAATCCAGATAGCATCTGCCATAAAGGATCGATGAATCTTTGAGGATGCAAAATTCGAAGACTGAACCCCTCGCTATTGTACCTTTTCCAAATTATAGAGGGATCAGCAATCGTTCCAGGTTCATCTATGGCACCATCCTCGGCATTACAATTGTGCGTCGTCTTCACTGGTTCAGAACATCCATCCAAGCACATATATTTGACAACATCGACTTCAAACGTGTACTGTAAACCCCTAGTTTGCAAAAGATTTTTAATGGCTTTTGTGCTGATTAATTGGTTGAACGATTGTTGACAGGCGCCAGCAATGTGCAGGACACTCTTCTCCATGACACCTTCTTCAAACTGCTCTGGCGTTAGAGGGTTGAATATCCACAGCATGAGATCTTCTCCAGAACAATCGTTGCATAGAGGATAGGATAAAGCTTCCTTCTGCTGAACTTTGGCAACTTTTATATTCAAGAACTGGTCATAGTCATCGGTCCCATTTTCTGCTGTACGCCTCCTCTTCCTGCCTGGAACTTTAGTACCGACCTGATGTGGGGGGACTATCAAGAGCCATGCCTGGGCTGACACATAACAAGACACCTACTATCTCTGATAATCTGCCATCTGGTGTGAAACGATGCCCAAAAAGCTGAGCGACAGCTTCGATTACTCTTTTCTTTGGTGCATGATCACAATCCACCAAGGAGCGGATGGTCTTCCGTCTCGCTTTCATTTTATTTCTTCTCTAGTTCAATAGTACAATGCGTGCAAATGTTTTGTGTTAAGGCGCTTAAATTCATCAGTAAACAAGGGGAAGACTTGGTACAAATGCAACGTTTTCGCCTCGAAGGCCCAGTGTAAAGTGAAATCAATCAAAAGGCTGTGCTTTATATTCAATAATTTTTTTATTTTGGTGTATGAATGACACTCTTATTGTATAGAATAAAACGATTGATTTTTCTAAAATGTCTCATGCATGATGTATGCATCCTTTTCATGTCTTAGTCCCTTTCGAAATAACTCTTTTGAACGTCTGAGAATATATAGGGGACTGTCAGTAGACAAAGTACCTGTTACTCGGATTGTCAAGTCATCATTGAAGACCTCTCATCCGAATTCTGTCACCAACAACTCACCGCGAGCGACCGCTGCTAGGAAACTGCCTGATGAGTCTCAAGCGAATGGAGCTAAATTTGATTCAGCACTAGCACAACATCACTTTGAGGAATGCCTTAAGATATTAAGAGAAGACAAGACGAAATTTTTCTACAAAAACTATTGGAAGAAGCTCGTTAAAGTAGCACTACAGGCACAACGACCTGACATTGTGTACGAGTTCGCCTCGACAACACACAGCCCTCTCGCATGGGGTGTCATTCTGCAGGAGTGTGTTAAAAAAGGTGACATCAATCTGCTACAACAGTCTATTGTGATGAGAGAGAAGAGTGGGTTGCCTCCTGATCAGTATAGTATATCATATCTCATAAATGGGTTCGGATCTGTTGGCCGATTGTCAGATGCTATGCGTACTTTCTCCCAGGCTTGGGAGGCCCCTGAGAACAGGACTATTTTAGTAGTAAATGCAGCATTGGCAGCATGCAGTCATCAAGGAGACTGGTCTACCGCCCAAAAAATAGTGGAAGTTATGAAGGGCCAGCGTCTAGAGTATGACGTGGTGACATTTAATACTCTGATAAAAACAGCTGGAGCAGCTTCTCTCATGGAGACAGTCTTGGAACTGTATGAGGAACTGAAGAAGGAAGGTCTGAGTCCGACAGCAACAACCTTCTCCTCAATTTTTTCTGCAGCTTCTAAGAACAGATTCAAAGACATTTACTGGCTTCTTTCACTAGCATGGGAAATGAAGGAAGTGCACAGGGTTTGCTACAATGACCATGTAGTCTCTGCGTTATTTTCAGCTGCATCTTACTGCACCTGCACTGAAGCCCACATCGACACATTGCTAGAAATATTCGAAGAGTACAAGAGAGTATCTAGACCAGAATCGTATGCATTTGCTGCCCTGCTTACTATGCTCAAAAGACTGGATGTACCTGAACGAGCAGTTGACGTATGGACAGCCATCAAACAGGACAATGTAGAGAGATGTCCTCATTTATATTCTGCTGTCTTCTCAGCATGTGCAGCAGGTAGTTCAATAGGCCTCGTTGATGTTGCGCTAGAAGCGTACCAAGATATGAACACCTGGTGGAAAGTGCTGGGACATAAACACAAGAATAGGAAGACTGGTAAAGGGAGGACAGTTGGCAAAGATGCCCTTGTGGCATACAATGCCTTGTTACATTTTATGACGAATGGCCGCTGTGATCAAGAGCAGTTGGAGCTGGCCATGTCAGTGTACAAAGATATGAAGGCATCTGGTCCAGCACCAGATGTGATCACCCACAATACTATGATTGCAGCCGCCGCCGCCGCTAGGAATATTCATGGTGTCACAAATCTGTACAGGGATATGCTCTCTGATGGGTTACTACCTGATGAAAAGACTCTGGGATCTGTGTTGAACGGGTTTGCAAAGGCACGAGATCCTACGGGCGCTTCGAGCATATTCAATGCACTTGTTGAGAAGGGACTGAGGCCTAATGTTCATATGTTCACGTCTCTCATTGAAGCACACGTGAAGGAGAAGTCGCCACAGTCTTTATCGAAAGCATTTGAGCTGTGGCAACAAATGCGAGCCGTGCATGGGCTCGCCCCGAGTGAAGTGACATACGGCGTTATGCTGACGGCATGCAAGTACAGTAAAGATGTTGATAGAGCTTTCTTCTTGTACCAACAGGCTTGTGATGAGGGTATAGTCCCCACTGACGAGATGTTGAACCTCTTGCTGAGTGTCTGTGCTTCAGCTAATAAATTGGAGGATGCAGTGGAGTTGGTGAAGAAACTGGCACGATTGCACGCTCCCATGCAGGCACCTGCACTCAATACACTGACACGAGCTTTGAGCAGGGATCCCAGACATGTCGATCGTGCGCTTCGCATGCTTTCCATAATGCAGACATTCGGTCACAAAGCCTCCAACAAGACATATATTGCATTGATAACGGCGTGTGCACAATTTGGCCATGGTGACGCTGCTCTGACGCTGTACAACAGTCTAAAATGTCAGGGCATTCCTGTCAGTGCGGAGGCCGGATCTACTCTTATTGTCTCTCTATGCAAAGCCAGTAGATTAGACAGTGCAAAGGATGTTTTCGCTGACATGATGTCCAGTGCATGGGGAGGGAGGAGCAACGCCAACAGTGTGACAATCACACGATGTGAAGAAGAGGAAGACTTTTCTTCAGCAGATGGATGCAATGTGGCTATGAAAAGGACAAAGGTAATGCCTAAAAGAGCACTTGCCCCTGATGCCTCGGCACTCACTGCGCTCGTCCAGGGCTGTGCATCAGGCGGAGATTTGAAAAGTTCAATGTATTATTATAATCAGCTAAGCAGGCAACCAAGTGCTCTGATTGCAGCAGCATTATTTAATAGCAGGGTATTTGAGGAGTTGATAGAGGGACACTGCAGGCAGTATAACATTAAAAAGGCTCTTGCCGTGTTTGATGATTGGAAGGGTGCAGCCACTGCAGCTGCCAAGGATCGACACCAGTACCCCAAGTTGTCTTATGTGACATTGGCATTCTTAGAGGCATGCTGCAGATCGGAAGCAGAATACAGCTGGCGTGTGTTTGATGTAGTTGCCCAGATTAGAAGTCAAAGAGAACAAAAGAAGGAAGCATCTTTAGCTCGACCGCCCAAACAGAGTCACCATGTGCTGGGCGCTCTGAATGAATGATGGAATCATACAGTGTCACACAAAATCTCTCTGCATAGTTTAATTGAAGACTTTATAATTACAATGCATCTACCTCATCTTCTTCCAAATGGACAATGAACTTTGCAGGTTTGCCATCGGGGACATCCTTCACGAACTCCACCTTCCAAGGAAGATTGGCGGAAAGGACTTGTCCTTGGTACAGGGAAGCGTTCCCAACGACAACGCCTTCCATCCCTTCCAGGTCTATGCCCTCCTTGAACTTTCCAACGTGATAAACTATAATAGAACTCTTCACTTTAACTTTATCTCCCTCTTGAAGTTCCGCAGTGATGACACCATTTCCTCCAGCACGAGATAGCCTAGTATGCAATCTGTTCGTGCACGATCTTGATATTGGCAATTTAAAGGATTTCCTAACGGGCAATTTTGCCTGACTTAGTGACAGTGCCGCTTGCATTGTGGTCATAAATGAAAGAGAGCAAAATTGAGACCTATATAGCTGATATATTCAGCGATCGATGTCTCCTAGTCGGCTGAGCAGTAACTCTATTTATGCGACTCTAAAAAGCTTGCGTAAATCTGTGTCCCTGTTTCAATATCCCATATGGTTTATTGCTTTCTGTGAGATTTGAAGAATGCCTAAATATTTCGTCCGCTATTAGAAATTGTGAAATTAGGCTATTTATTATAAACAAATCCTATTCTGTGAAAAGATGGGAGGGTCTTCATCGAAGCCACATGCAACAGATGCTGTCCTCCCACCACCAAAACAGTCCGCTCACCGCAGGTCCTTGTCGCGAAACAGTGCGAACAGTGAGAAAAGCACAGCTTCAGGAAAATTTAATGTCGCAAGTGGGTCTGGTTCGTTTCGCTCTTCTTCGCTGAAGAAGGCAAAAGATGCGATCGTAGGAGTACTCGGTGCAGAAGCCAACTCCAGAGCAAAAAGGCATCGATTGGAAGCAGAGATAGCGAAAATTATCAAGGTAATGTTCCCATCTTAGTCACAAAATTGGACTTGGAAACCCTAACCTTCCCTCTTCAACTGGATCAGGCCAAGGCACAAGAGGAAGGCCGGCCAAGGAAGATGAGCTTCTCCCGTCTCATTCTTAAAATTCCCACTACACTAGCAAAGGGCTTCAAAAAATGTAGGCTAGTGTTTGCAGATTTAGATACTGATGGCACTGGTTTATTCAATCTTGAACAGTGCAAAGTTGCTGCCCGTAGATTGGGATATTCACCCACTTCAAAAGAGCTACAAAGAATTTTTGAGGCTACTGATCTTGATGGAAGCCATTCACTTGATAGCAAGGAAATGGTTATTGTCATTGCCATTTTACACTTAATGAAAGGTCCAGATGATGAAGAGGACATCGACTCTGACATCCTTGCCGCTTTCCAATGTGCAGAAGAGGCATTCCTTTCCTTTGACTCGTCTTCCAATGGTTACATTAGTAAAGAAGAAATGGATGACATGATGACTGAGGCACATACTAAGGATTTACCTCACTCACCAGCTGCAGATATGGCTGGTGATCCATTGGGCCGTCTTGTCAGCAGACGGTTTGAAGAGTTAGATGTCAGTGGTGATGGAAAGATAAGCTTCATTGAGTTTCTGTTTACTTTAGAAGAATGGGCAAGTATTGCAGATGATGATAGTGAGGAGGAATAAGAAGAGAAATACAATTCCAGTAGCAGCGACACGAGTAGGGACCTGAAAAACGGTACCAGAATAGAAGACACTAAGACCTTATGTAAAACCCTTTGTAGTACTCATATTAAAACCTCTCAGAAAAGGATGATTTCAAAGCAAAACAGAAAGAATCATTTGTTCCATTGGCCCGCTATTTTTCTTTTTGTGGGTCGTCCATCTGTTTCGATTGACGTTTCCTCCAATCAATAGAATTTTCAATAATATTGTATTTGACAATAAATGAGATTATCTCAGGCGTTATACTCTGCAATTTTCACCCCTTCCGGAAGGAACACGGGCAGAGCACTCTCAACGGCGCTTCGGAAGACTGCCACGGGGCTGGCACTGACAGCAGTTGCACTGCCTACAGCCACAATAGCCGCACTCGTGCTGTCTAGTAGAGACAGTGAAGCCAGTTCTATTGAAATCTTAAAGGCAGTACCTCGTACAACCAGAGCCATCTCATGGGGTGCGTGGGCGGCTCGAAGCTATACCGCAGCACTAGCGCTCACTGTGCCAGAAATGAGAGCTGCAGCAATAGCAAAACTAGATAAAGAAGGCGCCGATAAGTTATTACATTTGTGCCAAACAAATGGTGGAGTTTACATCAAAGCTGGACAGCTTGGAGTTGCATTGAAAGCTCTGCCGCCGCGGTATTGTCAAGTCCTGGAAGCTCTTCAAGACAATGTGCCTGCGAGACCACTTTCTGATGTCGACTGCGTACTGAAAGAGGAATTTTCAAAAAAAAGCGACGAATTGTTTGAAGAGTTTGAGCCTCAAGCAACTGCAGCGGCATCTTTAGCCCAGGTTCACAAGGCTAGATTAAAAAGTGGCCAAACAGTTGCAGTGAAGGTACAACACCGTGGCTTAGAGTCTGCAATAGCCGCAGATTTGACAACTCTCTCTGCTTTGGCTGCAGCAGGGTATTTCTTGTTTGGCAAGAAGTCTGACTGGCGTTTCTTGATCAGTCAACTACAAGAGAAACTAAAAATAGAATTAGATTTCGAAATAGAGGCCCAAAACGCTAAGCAGTGTCGGCACAATTTTAGAAACCGACAAGATGTTTACGTCCCAACCACCATCGATCATTTGTCTACCAAGAGGGTCATTACTATGGAGTGGGCAACAATGAATGCGTGTAAAGTCAATGACACAGATGGTATCAGAGCAGCTGGAATGGATCCAAGGGAAGTAGGTTTATTACTTTTTGAAACCTTTGCACAACAACAATTTGTAGATGGCTTTGTCCATGGGGACCCACATAGTGGAAACATTTTTGTTCGGCCTCAAGTGCAACATAGTGGCTGGCAATGGTGGCTCCTTAGAAGGGCAAGAAAAAAGCCGCAACTCATTCTATTAGATCATGGATTCTATATTCGATTAAATAATGAGCTTAGGAGGAATTTGTGTCTTCTATGGAGCTCATTTGTAGTTGTAGACCCAGACATAGCCAAAGAGGCAGCAACCAAATTAGGTGGTCCTATGGCTGGGAATATTCTGCCAGCGATACTGAAACCCAGGGACTGGAGTGCGATGACTCATCAAGAAAAGGTAGAGATGCGGGAGCAAAGTGGCATTACTGGTATGTCTGATTTGGAAAAGGTACTGAAGGATGCGCCGGAAGCTTTGCTAGATACTCTGAGGACGTCGGCTGTCGTGAGGGTCACCTGTCACAAACTGGGGGCAAACATCACCGACAGATTGCTCATAAATGCTCGACAAGCATACAAGGGTCTCTACAAAGATGGCACAGACATATATGATGGAGTGTGGAAGTGGAAGTTGAAGTTTGGCCTTACCAAGTTACGGGTCCTATCTTTGTATGGCTGGCTGAGAGCTGTGTGGGGCTGAGTCATTTGGGGCTCTGATTCATGAGTAAGGCTTTAGGAAGGCATTGCATAAGGAGCATAAGATATGATCCAAGTTGGTTGTCACATATAAATCGCCTTTGATTGCAAATTGTTTGTTTCTCATTGCAAAGTTATTTGTTGTGAGTCTGATTTTACTATCGCAGGAAGGATACTTCCAGACTCGAGACGTTCATTGCAGACTTGTTGTGATTCGCATTCAAGTGCGCTTGGAGTATATCCAGTCTATTTACGTACATTTTCAAGCGTAAGATGTACACGTCATCTGCCCAAGCTACCTGCTGCTCGAGAACAAGACTTGCCGCTAGGCAAGCGTCTGTGGTGATTGCACGACAACGCCGAATTAGCTCTTTCGAGCTGCAAAACAGCACTATTCTCTTGCAATCGTCTCAGAATAGCTTGAGAACAAGGTATGTACTGTTAGACTCTCAATTCGATGTTGCTGCAGCATCTCCTTGTGGCTGACCTCTCTCTGACTTCCAAACTGCAGAGCTGCCGCCCCGCTTGCGCCTCCAGCAGAGCTTGAAGACCCTGATATTGATCGCCCTAGTTACAATCAGCTCTCCTACAACAAGCAGTACGATCAAATTTTTGCTGAACCACTCAACCTTAAGCGCCCAGTCCCAAAACCTGTGAAAGACCTCCAGGCTGAGGAGCCCGGCGCTACCAAGGTTGCATTCAGTGATGTGCACTCTGTCAAGAGACGTCCAGGTTTCCTTTCCAGGAAATGGAATGGGAAGGATTTAGGATACATCGCTTTTATGGCTGCCATGCATGGCCTCTGTCTATTTGCCCCAGCCACATTCTCATGGCCAATGGTGGGCCTTTTTGCGGGAATGTACTTCATAACTGGGTGTCTCGGGATCACTCTCAGTTTCCACAGACAGTTGAGCCATCGGTCTTTTACAACACCAAAGTGGCTGGAATATGCTCTGGCCTATTGCGGCGTTCTGGCTGTCCAGGGTGACCCTTTGGAGTGGGTGAGCAGCCACCGGTATCATCATCTACACTGTGACACACCCTTGGATCCCCACTCCCCCTATGAGGGCTTTTGGTGGAGCCACATGGGCTGGCTTTTGGACCATGAGGCCACTGATGCTCGTGTGTACGACAGATCCAATGCCGCTGACATGGCCAAGGATCCCTTCTACTCACACCTGGCAAAACACTACATATGGCATGTGGTTGCCCAGTTTGCAGCCTTGTACCTCTTAGGTGGATTCCCGGCCTTGGTGTGGGGTGGTGCTGTGAGGATTTGCTGGGTTTACCATATTACTTGGTTTGTTAATAGTGCTGCGCACGTGTGGGGAGACCAGACGTATGAAACTGGCGACCTTTCCAGAAATAACTGGTGGGTTGGACTGTTAGCATTTGGCGAGGGATGGCACAATAATCATCATGCATTTGAATTCTCTGCAAGACATGGGCTTGAGCCACACCAAATCGATATGACGTGGATGGTTATTCGGGCATTAGAGACGGTGGGCTTGGCATCTAACGTCAAGTTGCCAAGTGAGAAACAGAAGCAACGCCTCTTGATAACCAACTAGACGAGTGATATGATAGAGTAGAGTTAATAGCCTGGTGCCCTGAATTTTCAATTCTTCAGGTCATCAAAGCAGGCTCAAAATGTATGAAGAAAGTATGAAGTTTAATGATGCTGTGTTCTTTGTGGTCTGTGGAGATGGTTTACATTTCTTCCCCCGGCTTCTGGGTGTCCCTTTTCTGTTCAATAACTCTCCCTTTTGAATTGAAAGATTTGTGTCATCGGGAGCATTTTATGATTGTCCATTTGGTGTAACACAATAATTTCCCCTCGCAGCCATAAAGGTCCTCTCCAATGTGTGAAGGGCACTCATTTCCAATTGGTATGCCTCTGCCAATCTTGATGAACTCTTCATGGCGGCCTTGTGTGCTTGTTCGAGGTGCCTCCTCTGTATCTTTTCAGTGTCTAGTTGCTTTTGCAGTTCTTCAACGACTAGTAGCAACTCATTTTTTTCTTGGTGACTTTTAGCAAAATCCTCATTTAGAAGTTCCCACTGAGATTTGGCACGCTCAAGCTGCTGCAGCATATCTTGCCTGTCACCTCGTGCACTCTCGAGCGCCGCCTTTATTGAGGCGCACTCTGCCGTAGACCTGCTCATCTTATATTGTAATGTCTCAATGTCTCTACATGCTGCTTTCAGCTGTCCTTGAGAAATGCCATGAGCCTGCCGAGACTCAAAAAGAGCTGCATCCGATTCTTGCAGTTTGCAAAGCATTGTGGCATGCTGAGTTTTCAGAAGATCTTGCTCTGCTAGAGACAGATTCATAATGTGCTTGGCATCCTTGCTCTCTGTCTCAGCATCCTCTAATGCTCGTCGAAGATCTTTCAACTGTGACACATTCCTTGCAATCTCCTCACTCTGCTGTTGGTCAGCATGAGCCAGTGCTGCCGCCATGAGATCTTTCTGATTCCTGGCATCTTGGAGAAAAGATTCGAGTTTGGAGTTTTCAACCTGCAATGCTTGACATTGCTGCTCAAGGGTATTTATGGCCTGACTCTTTGCATAGATATTACCCTGCAGCATGCGCACCTTCCTCATTTCTTCCTTCAGCTGATCTGTGGACTTTTCTAACTTCACCACCAAGGCTCCACGTTTCCAGCCAGCGAACAGCACATTTTTCTGTCTGTAAACTTTTCTGTGGAGTACATTGGCTGCCTTGGCTTGCACTGCTTTGTCGATCCTAGCCATCTTTATAAAATGTTTCCAAATGCTAAAAGCTCCAAGAAGTTGAGACGTTTGATCTCTGGCCAAGTCAATTTTCTCTTCCACACACTGCAGTCTTCTCTGAGCAGCATCCTGCTGAGCCTTTTCTGCTTCGACTTTGGAGTCTTCCTCCTCTTTGAGGCGCCTTGCTTTGTTTGAGGCCGTCCATTGATACCAGATAGCCATACTACCTTGCATGCGAGCACACTCATACTTTTTAAGGGCAACCTGTATCAGAGCTCTCTTCTGTTGTGCCTCATCGACTGCCATGTGCAGTGCCTTCAGAGACTGCCAGAGAAGCCCCCCATTGTGCATCATAGCAGCCTCCACACATTGTTGATTACACATTTTGAGATTGAGCACTCCTTGCCTCCAAGCAATTAATGCTTTGGAAAGGGTACTGTGTTTACGCCATGTTTCAGCAAGCCTATAAGCTGCCTTTTGAGGACGAGCAATGTCATACATCCAAGCCTTCCAAGCTTGTAAGGCAGATAGCAGGAGTCTATTGTCAGCCAGTCTAACTGCCAGACGAAAATTTGGATGTTTATGGAATACCTGTCGACAATTATCTGCATGCCATTGCAAAGCTTTTAATGCTCTATTCTGAAGAGATGTTTGCCACATGCAACCAGCAGCCACTTTAATACCTCTCAACAGTATAGCATCTTCAAGTGCTACTCTCCAGACAGATGTAGTTTGTGAGAGCATTCGTTTTGAGCGGCAGATTATCATGTTGTTGACTTTTTTCTCAATGTGTGTGGCATGATGCCATGCATACAGCCATTCTCTCATCAACCTCCGATGTGCTCTTTGTTTAAATGAGCTGTGAAGTGACCTTGAGCGTTGTCGGTCTTTGCAGTTCAACCGCCACACTTTCAACACCCTTTTGGAGACTTGACATTCACAAAAGCGCTCAGCCTTTGAGGAATTCAGCTGGTTGATAAAGACTACCTCAAGGGCTATTTTCAGTGCCTCATAATCGGTACTCAGGGCAGCATTTATCTTTTCCAATTGCTCTACCTCACTCTGATGTGAGATGTTGATTTTCAGATAGCAAGGAGATGAGAGAGCTTGGAGCCTGCAATTCTCAGCTTCAAGGTCGTTCTGTAATTTTATATTTTCCTTTAGCTGTGTTTCTAATGCAGCACAGCGCCCTCTTAATACATCTTTCGCAGTGAGACTATTTTCTGTTCTTTTTTGCATGGCATACAATTCTGCATGTGCCTCCCGCAGTGAACATTCCCTCTGAATCAGATGCACCTCTTTCTCTTCCACCTTGACTTCAAGATCGTGTAGCACAGCATGCAGTCTATCTAGCTCTTCATCTTTTGCTAGTATCGACAGTTCTAAATTTCGATTTGTATCTTCATCATCGCCATTCCTGTTATGAGGCGGCCATTCACAATGCATAGATTTGGTAGGAGAAGGTGCAGCGCTGATGCTCCATTGCTTTTCTTCTGCTGCTGGGTTTGCATTATGTGCTTCAAGCAGCAGTTCTGTAAGTAGCTGTTGTACATCAGACACAGAGCGACTTGATGAAACAGAGGAGACAACCGACCCGACGGAATCTCTAAGTTTTCCACAGAAGTCATCATCACTAACAATGCTCAACTCAAAAAGCAGGTCGATTATCAAATCCAACTGATCCATAGCTACTTTTGCGTATGCTTGAAACCATGATTTGATTGTACAAGCCAGAGGCGGGCGCTTGATGTGAGTAAGCTCCCTATGGATCCCAATGACGTGCCTCCTGACAGCGCTCTGCACGTCTTCACAACCTAGTGGGTCTAGGTCTATCATCATGAGCTTCAATAGTCTTCTCCTCTGAGCAGGTGGTGGTGGTGGTGATGATGAAGACGATGATGATGATGATGATGATGTGGTGTAGCGATCCCCTAGCTGCTCCAATTCCACGTGGATATCGTGAAGCCACTTGATGTGCTGCAATCTATGCACCAATAGTGCATGCAACGTGAGCATATATACTATCTGCTCCTCGTGCTTCAGTATCCTGGAGGCTTTCTTTCTTTCGTCTGCTGTTACCACCCTTCCATCCAAGTTTGTCAGATAAGGGAAGAGTGCAATAACATGCAGGCGGTAGAATGGCAGCCGTTCGACTGGATTTCCTTCGAGCGACAGGGATCTTAGTTTCAATTTGCTCAAACATTGTAAGGCTTTAGTTGAATGCAGTCTATTTTCAGCCAATGATAATGCATTGAGTTTACTGAGCTCGCACAATTGCTCCATGCAATCATCCCCTAGGTTATTTCTGCTCAGATAGACATTTGACACAGACTCGGGCGGGACTGACAGGACTCCAATGCACCATATGCCTTTTCCAACCGCAGTTATTCTCTTTTGCTTAGGTTCAAATATATCCGGCTGAGATTCTAGCAAGCTCTCCAAAGAGTATCTAGTCATCCTTGCTAACACGTCATGTGAGTAATTTATTAAATCGTCCTAAAGTTACGACCTTTTATTTAAATACTGAACTAAGGTTATAATTTGATACTAGATAGTAATGTGAAGCAATTTCAATCGTCCAGAAACGTTTGGTATCTCAGTACAACTTTCCTCATTCAAATTTAATTCATATGAGAAAGCACGCTGCACTCATGACACGTCTCATGGACTCAGGTGTCGTTGATTACACTGGTCAACATTTCATCTATTCTTGGGTTTCCAAAGTTTTTGTATGTTATAAGCTTCCTGCATTCTGGGTAAGTATACACCTTAGCAAGGAAAACTCGCATGGCTATCTCAAACAGCCTCTCGTCTGCCACATCTTCACAATCCACAGATGTTAGTGAATCCTCACTGTAGTGGCCCTTCCTTAAATGTACACTATCAAACCCTTGGTCTTCACCGCCGTACAATGCATGAAAAAGACACATACTTGCTTCCCAAAAGTCTGAGATACCAAAAAATGAAAAATTAAATAATCGCACGCCTGCAAGCTCTGCTTCTTCCAATGTAGGCGGAATGCTGGATTCAAAAAGGTATCCTGGGACAGTCATCGGTTTTCCCAGTATCATTTTAACTTGTGTCCCCCTTGCAGTGTGAGCTCTTTTACTGGCAACAATGTACTTGCACATCTCCGTTTGATTGGATTGCTTGTTCAAGCTCTTATTTTGCAAAGCTGTGTAGTAGTATCCACTGGCCAGACGTGTCTTAGGAGACCTAATCATTGTGAATACATTCTGCAGTTCCTCAAACGTCCTGTTAGTCAGTGAGATGTGGTCAGCAATACCTAAACCAGTCTTGGCCTTGACATCTTTTCTCAGAATCTCCAAGCAGGCCTCATCCTGAAGTTCTGTACGGGTTACAGTGATGTGCTTTTTAGTGGAGTCTAACCAGGGACATGCCCACTGCACAAGCACGTTACCAAATGATGTTCCAGCTTTAGGAATATGGAGATATTCAATTTTGCCTTGGGGTTTGCTCCATGGTGTCAAGAACGTAGCGTTGACCACTCCTGATGCTCTAAAGCTATCTTCTGAAACCATTGAAAGACATTCTATGCTGCTTTTATAATTCCCATCCAGACAATGTATTAAGCCTTTGCTATTCCGTGCTCTAAATAGGCTGTCAACTACCAGGAGACAAAAAAATAGTGCGACAGCTGCCCCCAATTTGACATCTGTTTTCTGAAGGTTTCGTTTCTTCATACTTAATTAAAATAATCATTGTCAAGATGATCTCTCACTTTCGAAATTAAAGTTGAATTTGAAACGTTGCATGGAGCAGAGTGACAGACAATTTGCTCGTCCCAGATCCTGTGGTTGAGGTACTTTCTTTCTGTACTCATACACAGCAGCAATTTGAAATTTCATTCGAAGCAGTGACCGAACACGACAAGTATGCGAAGTTTCCAGGTGCAATCTACGTGGTACACAAATTCATTGATGTTATGACTCTGCAAGTACAATAAGCTGTCTATACCCTCGCCTTGAATAATTCTGTTTCGTTGGTATTCCGAAGTTATGTTTTATAAATTCTTGAGGGCGCATATAATTATCCTTGCATTGGTATTAAGCTTCTTTGGATTTTTAAGGCAGGCAGCTGGCTCTCATGGATTTCCGGACAATGCCACATTTCAAGCTTTTGTCAACAAGGCAGCAAAGTGCGCAGATAGACCTGTGCCCTCCCTACTATACAAAAGCGCTTCGACGGGATCAGAAAATCGCCTTGCAACGCTCAATGTAGAAGCTACCTGGCTCACAGGGCGAACTCGCAATGTCAATGATGTCACCGTATGCACAAATACTGGCCCAGAAAGGCTTTACATGTTGCGTGGCCAATGTGAAAGCTGGAATGGTCCCATGTCAGCCATCATATATGTAGGATTAGAAGTATTCAATACTAGCAATACAGAAAAACTGGAAGCCCTCCAGGCAAACATTTCTCGCCTTCATGCAGAATTAGAGAGCAATGAGCTCTGTTCCATAGATATCACTTTGGTGTCAGAGCTTATGCCAGCTGAAAGATTATGGGCATATCCATACAATTCAGTCCGCAACCAAGCAATTGCAAGAGCTAGAACACGCCTCATCATTCTTCTAGATGTTGACTTTCTGTTGACAACCGGTCTTCGTCAACGGCTTCTCCAGGAACCCGGCTGGAGTGCCATGATGCATGACACCCATGTCAACAAGGATGTCATAGTTCTGCCAGCCTTTGAAACCAAGCCACGGCTTCCTTTGGATGAAGGCAAAGAAATTGCAGAAAATGCCATTAGAAGTAAGTAATCATCAACAGCCTACGTGACCACCACCTGCTTATTTTCTCTCTCCCTTTTTTTAATGAGTAGGTACCAAGGATGATTTAAAAAGGCTGTTTGACAAGGAACATCTTGTCAGATTTGCTCCATTTTATGACAGAGGACACACAGCGACAAATTACCCTAGATGGTTCAGTACCGATGACCCTTATTCCATTGAATGGAGGTATGGATATGAGCCTTTTGTAATGATGGCCAGGCAACATGTTCCCTGGTATGATGAACGATTCAGAGGGTATGGCTGGGATAAAATCACGCATACATATCAACTGGTACACACTGGATTCCAGTTAGTGGCCCATCCTTCAGGATTCGTAGTGCACCGACCTCACCTACCATCGGCAGGGTACAATCAAACATTCACTGGGGAGGCATATACAAAGTCACATAAACCGACCCAAGAATTGAAAAAATTGGATGTCATCGCCAAAGAAATGATGAATGACGTCAGAAAACAACTATACCCAGACTTGGGAGTGACATCCCTTGCTGGATGCAGACCATTGGAGGTGTTGGAAGGGTGGACAGAACCAAAACTAAAAGTAGAAAGTGACACTTGGTGGTAATTAATTTTCTTGTTTACTCATCATCTTTTCAACAAATATCCTGGCATCATCTGGCAAATCTGCCATGGACCGAGCCCACCGAGGCTGCTCCTCATGTCCCCATGGTTTTGGTGCTATGTATGCTGCTCCACACTCTGCATACACCAGCCCGGAAAGTATGTCCTCCAGACCAAATTCATCCTCGTCTTCGACAAAAAGTCTATAGCCTTTCAAATGCATTGAGCCTTGCCTTTGAGCTGACCTATTATCTTGCCGTACCCCCTTTTTATACATGACTTCTTCTTCGGTGGCAGGCGGTCTTGCCAGGCTCAACAGTAAGACCCGGCATTTTTCCCCGTGAGCGTCCACATCATCATCATCCATCGACCATGCACATTGCTCAGGCTCAATAGGGACGTAGTCTCTCCTTCTTGCCTCCTCCTCTTTATTTCTCCAAAAGGTTCTGTCTATTGTCGTGCCACTTCGTGTCTTTATTGAGATGCCGAACGTGGTAATCTCTGTGCATACATCTTCAGCCTCTGTCCAGAAGGGCAGTGTTACTTCAATGATACAATCCTCTGCTGTTTCAAAGATGGAATAGGGCGGTTGGAGGCACCTCAATCCAGTACTATCACCCTTGAACACTGAGTCCCAATGCTCTCCAAACACACCCTTAGGTATGACAAGAGCACAGAATGTGTTGTCTTCAGTTTTGAAGGATTCTATGGGCTTACCAGCATCTATGGTGAATGACCAGAGCCTGTTTATCAGTGGAGGGGATGACTCACTTTGAATTAATAGTCCATCATGAGTACACTCTATCACAAGCTCTCTATCAGCATACCCTGCTGGTACTTTGCAAGCTATATATATAGCACGTGCAGACTGAGCCCACATGTAGAATCTACCCAATCGAAGGTCAAACGTTGTTCGGGCATCAGGTCGGGCAGCGATTTCAGAAGCAGCAAGCCGAAATGCTCTGATATCTTTGAGCTGCGTTTCACTCCTAAAATTAGGGTCTTGCAATGCAAGAGTTTTGGAATCCTCGATCCGTTTCCTCTCTAATTCACGTTTGCCAAGGCGCTCCTTCATGTGGTCGGAGTTTATGAGAGGCCAATGGAGAGGAAATGTCCCCTTCCAATGTCTCTTTAGTGTGCAAAATTCACATATATCCATAGCACATGTCCAGCATTTCTTTGTGGCTGGCCTTCTACAGACTTCACAGGTAATAACCAATTGTGTTGCAGGATTGCACTTCAAACCCAGGTGCTCAAATTCGTCCAATAGTATATCCTCCCCTCCTAATGGAACACCTGCAGGCATAGATCTGACATATCTGAATTGCAACTCTTTTGCCCATGCATCATATACAGCCCGTTTTTGAGGATCTATGAGGGTTTCATATGCCCCTTGTATTCGGCCGAATGTTCCTGGGTCACCTCCCTTGTCTGGGTGGGCACGACGGGCAAGGGTGCGATAAGCAGTCTTAATATCTGCTACCGTTGCCTTGGGATTTAGTCCGAGTGCATCATAAAGCGCAGTCCCTTCCAAATCGTCTACTTGTAGCCAAGGGTCTACTTGAGCTCCCATCTCGATTCAAAATTCCAGTCAAAATTGCGAGTCAATGCAAAGTCGTGTCTTTTCTGGACAGGCTTCTCGAAAGTATGATTTGGTATAACCTTAAATATCTGATTCCAGGGTGACTGGCAGTGATTTCTGCCTGTAATATATTCGTCTCACCAATGCATTGCTTCTTTATTGGCATGCCAGCCTCCAGCGCTGGAACACACACATAAGCATGCATGACTTCAGATCTGAAACTTAAAGAATTGAGACTACAGAAAGCCCTGAAATATCACACATTCAAGCAGTGAAGAAATAGATACATTGACAGGACCTTAAGACAGGTAATCGATAGACGCCTGTAAGCTGGAATAGTTTCATAAACAGATGGGGATGAGCGTGCAATATTAGGGATGGCAAAGGCGAAAAACACAAAATCAATCACTGATGACGACTATATCAATGCCAAAATAATTCCCTCTACTGGTTGGGAAGCATTAGAGGAAGAAATCGATGCCAAGACTGAACAAGGTGAGCGCTTCTAGATAATTTTGTCACTGATAACACATATATAACTCTCATGGAACCCGATTGGGTTGGTATGATGCGTCATGCATGGTGTTTAAAACCACTGTTCTATCACTGTAGACGACACCACCGAAAAAGAAGGTCCTCGAAAACTCACCAAACATGAAAAGAAGCGCAAGAAAGCCGAGCATGAGAATGAAATACGCAAAGCAGAGAAGAGAAGGATTGAGGGTGCACTTACACCCACCAGTGTAGAAGAATTTGAGGCAGCTGTCCTTGCATCGCCATCTTCGTCATATGTATGGATACAGTACATGGCCTTCCTCATCGGGCAAGGAGATCTAGAGGGAGCAAAGGCATTGGTGGATCGTGCTCTTAACACCATAAATTATAGGGAAGATACTGAAAAGTTTAATGTATGGGTCGCTGCATTGAACACTGAAGTAGTTTATGGCAATGAGGATGCTGCATTAGCTTTATTACACAGAGCGCTGATGCATGCAGATGCTCGAAAAATGTATGTGGCTGCTGTAGATATATTTGATTCCGCTGACAAGGCAGCTCTCGCTGAGGATTGCATCAAAGCAATGTGCAGAAAGCACAGTGAAGATTGCCAGGTGTGGTTACGAGCTTTCAGGTACAGACTGGATCACCAAGATGCTGCCAAAGCACAGTCAACGTTAGATCGTGCACTGCAGTCCCTTCCCTCCAGCCAACACGTCAAAATGATATCTCAGGCAGCCTTGCTGGAATTCAAAAGAGGGGATACTGAAAGAGGGAGGGGGTTGTTTGAGAATATTCTGAGGAACTATCCACGAAGATTGGACTTGTGGAGTGTATATATAGACAAAGAGATTTCTGTAGGCGATGAGGACAGAGCTCGTGCACTGTTTCAGAGGGTCACACATTTGTCATTGCCACCTAAAAAGATGAAGTTTTTGTTCAAAAGATGGTTGGATTGGGAGAAGAATGTAGGTGGTGATGTGAAGAAGGTGAAGCAAAGGGCCATGGAGTTTGTCGAGAGCACAGCCAATGCTGCCGGATAGTCTGATACAGAGAGAGCTTATCTATTCTACAGTGTGTGAGATTACGTGGTCGGTTGTAATTGTATACTTTATAATAGAACGTTTAAAAAATTGCATCAAGTGCACAACATATGCAACAGGCTGCCAAACATGCTAGGCAACACGTCATGCATCCATCCTGCTGAGGTCCTTGCTGCGGTTGTCCGTAATAGGGCTGTTGTTGTGGTGGAGGGTAATACTGGCCTGGAGGGGGACCATATGGACTGCCACCATAACCTGGTGGGGGTGGTGGAGGATAACCATAAGCAGTACCATATTTCTCTTGATTTTGGTCTCCATTATTATACAGAGGTGGAGGAATTCCATTGTTGTAGTCACCTTTTGGAGGGGGGTACCTGTGACCGGAGCGGTGGGTTGTAAAGTTCTGACAGGACGCCTCTATAAATTATATTAACAACGTACCCAGAGGGGGGTGGCGGTGGGTATCCAGCCATTGTGATTCGATAGCGTTACAGTAGCTGATCTCACTCAAGAATGTAGCCGATTGGCAAACAGCGATGGCCAGACAAACAGGTATACTGTCCTTCAACCCTAATAAAGCGCTTCAATGTAATTATGAAGTTGAAATATACAGTGTAAAATGCTTACTCCTCGTGCGAAACACGTCTTAAGTCAGAGTCCCTTCATTTTTGGGAGGTGGACTTGCAAGGGTCTCAGGTTTTCCACAGTCAATGTGATGAGCAGTGTGGGCATCAGTATCATTTGTGTTGTTAAACAGCAATTACAAAAGGTTTAATTTGGGCATGGATGGAATTCAGAAGATTAGTCAGCTCAACCTTTCCAAAATGGTGGCAAGGACTGATATGCACTGCGAGTCTCTTTGTTGACGCACTCACTGCTGAAGAGATGGGATTGTGAACGTAATGGTCGAGTAGAGGGGTAGGCATGAACAAAAGAGTTATGGCGTTTTGACAATATTCTCAGCATCCACACCTTCATCAAATCCATGCACAATGACATTGTCTCCTCTCTGGATATGGATGCTCAGCGTGCGAGGCCCATTCCAAGGAGTAGACTCTGTGGTTGTGCACTTAATATCAGGGGTTTCAACCTGTTTCTTTGAAGTAACCAGGGATATCCCTCCAATTTTGAGGTCGACCTTGCGATTGTTTGCTCTCAAGTCATCAGGTTCATTATCTGGAGCCTCTGGAGTCTTTGGGTCGGTGGAGTTGCCTCCGGTGCTGCCGGGGGTGGAGTTGCCTGTATTCTCTTGTGACTCAGGGTCTGCAGTTCCTTGTTCTTCTTTATCCAGGGCCTCATCATACCCAATGGTGACACGATTGTTGCCAAGCTGAACATTGAAGTTAACCACGTCAAAAGAGTCCAAAGTCTGCTGAGAGAGCACCGCTGCAATGGTCTCAGCCACCTTGACTGCGCCCGCGTCAATGTCCGTAGAGGCTTCTTGCAGGAGTTTTCTGTGTCCTGTAACGAGCTGATTTGACGCACCTAAAACTAATTGAGGAGCGACTACCGCAAAAACCACAATAATTAGGATGTTTGCGTGAAGCGTCATTTTTGATTTGCGTGCTTGCTTCCAAGTTATTTCTCCGGTTTCGCTTTTAAAAACTATATGCTGCTGCGTTGAGAAAGTTTGCTCCGTGAGATAGCAACGAGGCCTGGGGGGGATGATCACTTTCTGTCGAAAAAGAAAGCATAGGGTCACAGAGCTTTGCTCGCATGAAATGGAGGCCAGCGATGGCGGTTGTAAGTATCAATACAAGGGCTTTAAGGCTATAGTATGTCCCTATGATAAATAATAAATAGTGAGAGATTACATAGATTATAACTATACTGGACAAAAAGGCGTGCTGTGTTGACAAAATGCAGACCACTGAGGTGGCCTGTGGAAGCCCTTTGACCTGCAGCACAAGCCCACCACACGTCGAGCGGAAGCCCTGAGTGTCTAAACTAAAACAACATCGCCTGACCATGTAATGCAAACCCTTCTTGATTTGTTCAAGAAGAGTCGATTGCTCCTATAAATTCATTTTATCAGACTGCGCGGGAATATACGCTGTTGCGCATTGACGAGTTTCGATACTCGTTCAAAGGGTGATGATTGGTGGAAGAAGGGCCCCCACCTCAATTTCGCAATCACTAGGAGCTTTTAATGGAAAACGGGATTCGTTCAGACTACATTTTAACCTAACCTCCACCAGAGGTCAGCCTCGAGGCCACTCTCAACAAAGGGTGTCCTCTCTAGGCGATGCTTTGAGAGACTTGTTCGATTTTGAGTCATGGGCTCCAAAAAGTAGTCGAGCATGGAGGCTAGGGACAAATCCTACAGAAAAAGCGGAACCGGGATGGATGGATGGTGAAACTGCAGACGCTTTAAAGCGCCGGATAGAAACTCCACCTGATATAGGAATGAACACTTTTATAGAGTCTAGCGATGATGACATTTCTGAAGCGCTGACTCGGCGACTCTCTTCTGCCACCGTTGCTTGTGAGGAGGAGGGGGAGGAGGAGGTGACAGGGGAGACATTACGCTCTCTAATCTTTGAGAAATGGGGCAAGACGTATGACATTTCGTTTGTCAGGAGAGACATTCCTGGGAAGTCTATTGTCACTCTGAATGTACTGTGGCCGCATCTGGAGCAAAGATCATTCCCAATGAGCGAGGAAGACTACCTGGAGAAGTTGGATGGGATTGCATATTATCTCAGAATATGGAACCAAGTGGATCGAGTCGTTGCCTTTCTCAACCTGAAACCGAAAGCCAAAAGGGGGCTGCCTGCAAGACCTGTTGTTGGAATAGCGGTTCCAATACAGTTAGACTTGTCACAAGAGACTATAGATGAGTATTTCGCTAGATAGAGAAGGAGCCTCGCCCGGCAGAAGGCCATCAACTGTGAAGGGAGGGCCAGTCAATTTGATTGGAAGAAAGGAGCGCTGGTATTTGGCAGAAGAAGCCTACAGGAAATCTTTCTATAATCCGTTCTGGGTTGGCCTAGTTAGCATTCATCTCCCTAGATCAAATAAGAAAATTGTTTCTTTGTATTTGTATAGAGATTTAACAGATCGAAAGAATGCAGGCTCAAGTCCAAAGGTATGCATTAGGTGACATTACAGCCCATCGGGACGGGGTTTTTCACCGTTGTAGAAACCTTTGTTCCGAGTTCTCACCCAATTTACTCCCTTCATGTAGATCTTGCTTCACCTGTGTGGCTGTGAAGCCCCAGGCTGCACGCCCATCTGTTGCACGCAAGGTAACCTGCAGTGCTGAAAAGCAGGAGGCTGTCAAGCAAGTCGGAACCGCTATTACTGCTGCAGCCCTGGCTTTCGCTTTTGGTGTAGGTGCTGTCGAGCCAGCAAAGGCTGATGTTGCTGGATTGACTCCATGCTCTGAAAGCAAGGCATTTGCCAAGCGCAAGAAGAACGAAGTCAAGTCTTTGAGCAAGCGCCTTAAGCAGGTAGGTAGAAAAGTGAAGGGATATTTCGAGTTCAATACACACACAAGAGAGGAACGTTTCTATCCATCCGAACGCACTTTTGACCCTCCCCCCTTGAACCTTATCGCAGTATGAAGAGGGTTCTGCACCAGCTTTGGCACTCCAGGCCACCATTGAAAAGACCGAGAAGAGATTTGACAACTATGCCAAGCAAGGACTCCTTTGCGGCACAGATGGCCTCCCACATCTCATTGCTGACCCAGGTCTCGCACTACGCTATGGCCATGCCGGCGATGTCTTGTACCCAACCATTGGCTTCATTTACTTCGCTGGTTGGATTGGCTATGCTGGTACAAAGTATGTCCAGGCTGTTGCCAAGGAGGCTAAGCCTGAACAGAAGGAGATTATCATTGATGTCCCCCTTGCTTGGAGCATGCTCTGGGCTGGCCTTGCTTGGCCAGTTGCTGCCGTGTCTGAGCTTAAAAATGGAACCCTTCTGGAGAAGGACTCCAATATCACAGTCTCCCCTCGCTAATCAATTTTCTACTTGATTGAAGTACCTTGTGTTGCGTTATGAGAGGCTGTTTAGTTACAAGTGTTGTCAGATGCTGTGGCGTGCGATATAGTAGAAAGACACTCCACCCTGTAAATACTTACAATAATTCTCTCGTTAAAACTGGCCTCTTCACAGCATTAGTATATCCTTCATGGAATCTGTAGAGAACTGGTAGAGATGAACCTCTGATAATTTCTTGATTTGATTTCTTATGCTGACTGTTCTTTAGTTGATCTAACCAATTACCCTTTCTAGGCACCTCTCCCCTACATGTCACTCCTGCCTCTTTCAACCTCTGTGCAATTGTGAGTTGAAGGCGATTGACAGGTGCATCCACATGCATTGGGGCTGCTTGTGCCAATAGCTGGCTCCCTCCTCTTGAATGATCCAACCTCCTTATTCCTTCCATATCGGCTTCATGATTGATAGCTTGCCTGACAGCAAAGGAAAGCGTACGTCTATCACATCCTGTCCAACCCTCATAAGTTACCAACGTATGCACACTCGGCCTGAAAGATAATGGAGGGTCTTTGCAAGTAGCGAAAATGCTTTGATCACCAGCATGTCCAGCTTCAGCTTCTAGGCCATATCTCAAGCCGTAGGCAAGCATTATGTCGACTGCCTTTGCTACTGCCGACCTTTCCTCTGGCGAATACAGCTGGAAGGAGATCGGACGAAGATAGGGAGCTGTTATGTGAAGCAAAGCAGGCAGGCAGTCTTGCACCAGCACACTGGGACCACCATGGCTAACATACACTGATGGACTGACTCTCAATGACCAACTGTGTAGCAAGGCGTTGGCCCCTTGATGTCTCCTCTTGGCTTCTGAGATCACTCTCGGCCAATTGATAGTGGGTTGTTGGGGCGTGGCAGCACTCATAGAGAACGAGACCAATGGCCCAGGAACATACTTCATCACAGCAAAGTCACCAGAGCTCTTATAGCTCTCCTTGAGAAAACAATCAGCCACGGCCAATTGCTCCAGCAAGGACGCTGTTGTACTCAGTCCTATATCAAAATACCTCAGCCCTGGGAGATTTTCAAACATGCCCATCATTACCAGCTCATGACTCCCAAAGTCTTCTAAAACGCCATAGAGTCGCATAGCCCTCTCCGACTCAGACTCTCTGACACGTCCCCTCTTCTTGGTGCGGTGCAGGAGTTCATTCCACACTGTGAAGGCCCCCTTTGTCACATCCTTTTGACCTATTTTCATACTCTCAATATCAGCTGCTTTGATAGAGGTGTGGCCTTTCCTGGCAAGAAATTGGAGGGTGTTCAAGCATGTCCTCACATCACAATCTGATCTGTCGCCAAGACAGCGCAAGGTACTTTTCTCACAGTGAAGTCCCTCTCTTGAGCATATTGTTTGCAGCCTTTGAGCCAGTCTCTCAGCTGATGGTCTTCTGAAATGATACACTTTGGCAATCTCTCTCAGACCTCTCAGAGCTGGGGCGTATAAGTCATTGCAAATAGCGATGATTGGCCTCAACAGGGGTTTTGACCGCTTCTTATTTCTAGTGGATGACAAGCTTGAGTGCGCAAATGGTGACTTTTTATTGGGAGTCTGGTCTTCTTTGATTTTCTCTGAGTCCTCCTCCTCAGTACCACCACCACCACCACCACCACCATCACTATATCCATGAGAACTGCCAACTTCAGCTGTGATGATCTTTATGAGTGCCTGTATGGCAGACTGGCCATCTCTGCCGCCAGCAGCACCATCAATTTCATCAATAATAACACAGTTTGGCTTCTTCTCACCAATAACAGCTTGCATTTGCACAGCGTCATTCACTTTGCTGACGAGTGTTGAAGCAGTACGATCATCACTGGCATTAATCTCTACAGGTTTATACCCGCAGTGTCTGGCAGCAATATGGGCGAGGGTTGTTTTCCCATAGCCCGGAGGCCCAGCTAATAATATGATAAGCTTGTCAGGTCTGTTTAGCGGGTCTTTCTTTTTCTGTTGTTTATATGCATCTCTATTGCCTTGGGGTGTCGTTTTGAATCGTTGTGGAGGCGGAGGAGGTGGTGCAGTATTAAAGACACATGGATTCCACATCTTCAGCCATCTCACTACTTCTCTATTAATATACTCATCGCTTAATAAATCTAGGAATGATGCTGGAGCATATTTGGACACCCATAATGATGATCCCTCCTGTTGGTGCTGACCACTTACATCTGTGGTGATGCACCTACCATTGTTGGTGTCCTTCACATCTTTGCCACTTTCAGCTAATACCCTCTGAAATGTTTTCATCTCCACATCTTCAACAAGCTTTGCAAAGTCTTCCATGAGAAGTCCACTTCGTGAATTGCGCAGCATGGCCATCATTGTTGCGCTGCTGCCGTCGAGGGCTTCACCGTCGTCCCTTGAATGAGTCTGCTCTGTCCGAGAGCAATAGACTCTATCTCCATTAGCAGACGTTACTTCAAAACTACAGCCGACAATGTCAGTTACTAAACGTGCAGGAGGTATGTAGGTTTTTCTGGGCAAGAGATCTTTCCCACGTGCTGGCACTCCCTTCTGTAGTATTTCTTCAGCCGTAGAGGAAATGCCGACCTGATGATGCACGCTTGTATCTTTTAAAGCATTATTGCTTGGGACAACATCTTCTACTTGTAAAGCTAAAAGTTCATCCACTTGATCAAATTCATCTAGAGGGAGAGTTTGTGAGGCTGGCTGGAAGAGGGAGAGTGTTTTGGGGCGTTTCTGCGACTCAAAGAGCGAAGCCTCTCTTGCAGCGATGACATCCGCGAACTGTCGTTTCCTCACGTCTGTAGTCGAAAGGGGTTGAGTCCAGCGTTTTGATATAGAGTACATGCGAGTTTACCTTGTTCCTCACCCGACTCTCCAAATTCGTCAGCCATTGCTTGTTCTTCATCGAGCAAAGCGTCAAGATCATCAAAGGCCCAGTCATCATCATGCATTTTGTTTGCCGGCGGAAATAATTGTATAGTTATTATGCACGTCTTGAACTATCTGCCGCTGGCATAGTTTGAAATTCTACCCAAATACAGGTTACATCATGCAAGACGTTGGAAGTGTTCACCAAAGAATTCCTTCAATTTAAAGGTGAACACGGTCAAAATGAACTACGTTGACACCATCTTTGGCTACCCTGTTCCGTTTCCTAAAACCGATCTCGTTGTCGCGATTATTAGTGTCTGCGCATTTCTCCCAGCGGTCATTATCCTCCACTTTATTATAACAAAGATTCTAAACGTATTCAAGAAGACTAAGAAAAATTAAATGATCAGCCAAATATTCTTGTTGTCGCCGCGCGGCGATACGATCATTTTCAGAGACTTCAAGGGCAACGTTCCAAAGACTGCTACGGAGATATTTTTTAGAAAGGTCAAGTTTTGGGATGGGCAAGGGAGAGATGCACCCCCAGTTTTCCAAGTCGAGGGTGTCCAATACATCCATATCTGTGTCGGTGGACTGTACTGGGTGGCCACTACTCGGGAGAACGTCTCCCCCTCCATGATTTTAGAGCTTCTCTTGAGAATCTATTGGATAGCAAGGGATTATTGCGGTACAGCAAGTGAAGAGGCTGTCAGAAAGAACTTTTTACTTGTATATGAGCTTCTGGACGAAATCGTTGACTATGGCTTCCCCCAAAACTCATCCACTGCTCGGCTGAGACAGTTTGTAGTCATGGACCCAGTCATTGTGAGACCAGCAAGCGGCAGAGTAGCGAGTGGGGCTGCTGCTTCAGGTCCAAGCGAAGTTATCAAAAGTGTCTTGGATACAGAGCGCACTGGCGCAAGGGAGGAAATTTTTGTGGACATAGTGGAAAAGCTGACGGCCATTTTCGACGCCGGAGGCCACCTGAAGACAAGCTCTATCGTAGGAACCATTCAAGTGAAAAGTTACTTGACAGGAAATCCACCCATACGTCTGGGGTTGAATGAGAATGTATTACTAGGAGGGCGATCCAGTGGTGTCTCTTGGAATAGTAGCCTGGAATCTGGAGCATCTGCCACTGTCCTCGACACATACTCCCTCCATGGTGATGTAGACGCCCAGAAATTTGAGAGAGACCGCATTTTAGAGTTGGTGCCACCAGATGGCCATTTTGTTGCATTGTCATATAGATCCTCCAGGTCATTCAGACCTCCATTCAGGGTCTACCCTCAATTAGAAGATGATGCTCATACTGCGGAGAAGATGACCCTCTATGTCAGACTCAGAGCTGAAAATACTAAGACCGCAACTGCTGTTGAAGTTTGTGTCCCACTGCCTAAAGGGGTGGAACGCGTTCATTGTGAGTGCACTGAAGGGGATGGAGCTGGGTCGTCGGGTGGAATGCTGTTGAGCTCATTGCCAGTCAAAACAAGTGGCACATTTGAACAGCATGCAGAATGGAGGGAGAGAGGCAAAAGCATTATGTGGACTCTCAAAAATTTGAAAGGAGGCAGAGAGGTTGTATTAAGAGCTAGGCTGACCATGCAGCCTGGATGTAGTGGGGTAGGTCGCAGAGAGTATGGACCAATCACTCTGCAGTTTGTCCTCCCTGGGAAGCCCTCAGCAAGTGGGCTGGATGTCAAATACTTGAAAATCCTAAAAGGTGAGAAGGGATACAATCCTCATAGATGGTTCAGAGTGGTTGCCCTATCAAACAGTTATCAAATAAGGCCTCAAATGTAACAATGAATGGGGTTAGTTATCATTCTATCACATAGGTCACTCTTCTGCTCCGCTCACTTCTACTGCTGCATCTACATTGTTGGCCGCTGTGGCCATAATATCCGAATAGTGATCTGGGTGATTTCCCAAACACGCTTGAAACCCCTGAAAGAGCTCTATACAATCCATGCCCTTGTCTTCATGTTCGCTCTTAATAAAGCACCTAAAGGCCGCCACAAATGTTTGCCCGCACGGTCCTTCCTTCAGATCACCTGAGAAACGCAGAGGATGAATTAGTCATTCGCCTGCACCAATGGTTGTTAGCTATCTAAACCACCTAGACAAGGACAAGCTAGCGCAATTTCTATTTGTTCTTCCACATCCGATGTCATCCCTGCTGCCGCCAAAGCTTCCTCTGCTAAGACAGCCAGATCACCCATGTTTAGTGTTTCATTATAAGGAAACAATTAATTAACTACAATGGTTATTCTTTCTTAATTCTGGTCCGTTGAGGGCATGGAGAAAAACTGTAACGAATTCGAAGCCCCCATACGCCTTGCATGCACCATACATATAGCCCAGGGTATATTACAAGGGATTTTGGTTGGACTGCCAATGATGCTTACCAATCTTGATGATGCAAATGATCCTCTAGCATTTCATCCCTAAGAAGACTATACTGAATACTTCCCTTGCCATTTTTAACTAGGACATTCTCTGTCAATGCCCCTCCACAGTCTTTCAATCGTACTCCAAACTGTTTATTTCCTGCAATTCTACACCTAATTATTCTAGCTACTGCTCCATCTGTGACTAGAACCCCATCACCAGAATTCCTCTCAATAGTACAATTTTCAATCACCGAAGTTGTACCTTCTCCAAATACACCAATGCCATTCATTCTACAATCTTTTATTTTACAATGTAACACCACAGCTGAGGAAGCATCCGCTACCCCAATGCCAGTTCCGGTTTTGCTGGAAATAGTGCAATTTTTCAGTACAGCATTGTGGCTCAGTCTTATTGCAAAATTGTCTGCCACTGAAGGACTTGAATGCTCAATAGTAAGGCCATCTATTGTGACATCATCGGATTGAATGCTCACCACTGGTTCATAGTGGCTTGCGGTGGCCCACTGGACTGTAACTGCTCCGTCTGCTATGATGGTCACTGGCTTTCTCACAACAATAGACTCCATGTAGATGCCAGAAGAAATGTACAGTGTAGCCGCGTCAGGTGCCGCCTCCAATGCTGCAGTGATGGAGTCTCCAGGCTGCACCACCAGTGTCGGCACATCTGCGGCGTGCACCGATACTGATGGCAAGCTTGCTAGCAACAAAGGAAGATGCATCGCTAATCTTCGCGAGATGCTATGTTCTAAGCTTGAAATCGTATAGCTCTTCTCCATATGAACCCAGTTGTTGGGAGATTTACTGATCCAGGGATGCTTTTGGACAGGTGAACGGACATTCAATTGGTGAAACTTCTGCGACATGATGACAACAAATACCAAGTATTATGAATCTATATTGCTGTTGCAGTTTACAAACGAATGCGGTGGACAACAGCTGCTCTGCAAATGATTTGTACTGTCAGTGTTTCCATTCATGAGGGGTGGGTCCAGAGGTACATCTTGCAAGAGGTGTGTTACTCTGTACATGTGCCTTCAATTAAAGGTGAACTATATTGAATTTTAATGTGATTAGAACAAGCACAAGTAGTTGTGGCATGTGGAATCTTCCATCTTGGGCTTAGATGGTGCCCTGCCAGTCGGTCTATGGAGGCGGTGATACAGTTGATAGTCTTCCGATCAGGTCAACTCCAAACAAAATTGTCTTGGTAATCCACATTGATATTGAAGGCTTGTTGTTGAAAGCGTTGAGAAAACATGTCCCAGAAAGTCTGTCAAAGGCGCGCATTGTGCAATCTATCTCCGCTTTTTTTCGTAAGGACTAGAATTGCACCGCCAGGGACTGCATCCGTATATGCTGGTATTAGGAAATCCCTAAGGGCAACTAACGCGAGAAAAGTGGTCCGTATCCGTCAGTGTGTGGTGGCAACGGCGAAGCTGGAGGAAATTGACCCGCTCACAGGAGAGGTAGTTGCCGGCACCAATGCAGCCTCTCTTGCTTCAGAATTCATAAAAGTAGGGCCATACACGTGGGCTTATAGAAAGGCAATTCCAGATTCCTCTTCTTCAGGACAGATACCTGTACTCTGCATTCATGGACTGGGTAGTCACAGCTATACGTACCGCAACACAGTACGGTTGCTGGCCGAAGCAGGGCACCCTGCTTATGCCCTTGATTGGATTGGCCATGGTGCGTCTGATAAACCTGTAGATGGTTTCGATTATTCTGTCAAGAGTTATGTCAGATCCTTGAAAGAATGTATTTCTCATCTGCCAATCCAGAAGCCGTTTGCCCTGGTCGTTCAAGGTTTTGTTCTCGGACAGGCAGGTCTTTTGTACGCTTTAGAGGATGAAGAATCAGTGTCTAAGCTAGTTATTTTGAACACCCCTTTATCCCTCAAATCAAAGCTGCGACCAGAATTAGCCGCCTATCAAAATCCAATAGCTTTCATGAGACCTAAGCCGGGCACCCAGTTCCAGGCAGACTACTACAATGCGGCAGGAGGTCCATATGCTCTGGCTCAAAGAGATGCAGATGCATACAATAAACCATATGTGGCAGGCCCTGCTGCAAGTGCTGCCATAGAGAAGACAATGAAAAGCCTAGATTTCAAATTATTATTAGAGAGCGTCAATGACGGGTATTGTACTTGGAAGAAACCTTCCTTGGTTGTGTGGGGTGGCTCTGACACTCTTCTAGATTTGAAGAACCCATTGGATTGGTTGGAAAGCAAGCGTACATGTATGCGATTGGCAACAGGCATAGAAGCAAAACTTGGTCATAATCCTCAGGAAGACTATCCCCAAGCGTTTAATGACGCGCTTGTGAAGTTCTTACAATAGTGATAATAGTTGAATCGTGAGATTTATCTTTTATTCATCAAACTTCTCTCGGCACCAAATGGTGTCCAGTGAAGGCGGGATGGATCTACATCAATGTTCTTTTGATTTGCGAAAGATTTTAGGTGTTCCTCTATGATACGTTGGGTGGCTACAATGATATAGTCACCCTTCCAATATTTGATGAGATTGAGGGATTCCAGGGTTTTCACTACGTCATCAACTCGGATAGCCGTTAAATCACAAATGTCCTGAATAGAGACAGCTCCTCTCTTTACTCCTGCGCCACTTTCTCTCAGAGCTTCGAGAAGGACTCTAGTCCAATAGGAACGATAGGACACAGCACCTAAATCACTCAATGGTCGCTCTGGAGATCCAATCTTACCTTCCTTCTTCGAAAGCTCATATGAAAATGAGATTAAAAACCGCCCATATCCTTTACGCTGGTATGAAGGCAGCGTCAAAATGCAGGCCAAATTATTTCCTTCTCCGCTATTTTTCTCTTTGGAGAAGTATCCAACTGGGTGATGTCCATACTCGTCCCGTTCGCACAACACATAAAAAAGAAATGGATCGACGTCATAGTATAGTGTCTTATGATCTAAAAATAATTTTGATAGCAAGCATAGATTCTGACAATAGACCTTACTCTTTTTCCCATCCACTTCAAACATGGAAATTGGGGGATTAGCTACAGCCCCTCCAGCAAAATTCGGGTCATCCTCAGGCGGAGCGGGGGAGCGATACACTTCATCCCCTGGAGGCGCTCTCAATGAGCACTTTGCTAGGTGTCTGAGCAACGTCTTCTTTTTTCTAAAATATTTGAGAGAGTACTCGCAAATATATAACTTCTCACATGAAGCATATGGCTCTGGATATGGGGAATAGTACCACGTGTCGATTTCATGGCGACCAAGCTCTATGGTTTGAATATTTTTCACTCTAGTTTTGTTCTGGTGCTCTTCTTCAAGGTGCCTATCAAGAGGGGTTAGCTCGTCCACACTCTGACCTACATGATTTATTTCATTATACTGTCGCTTGAGCCGTCGAGTCATTTTCTGGTCTCCGCTCCCATTCGATTGTAGCTCGCCAGAATGACAAGACATCAGTCCGTCTGTGCCATTTGCAAGTGAAATCCTGCTATCTGGAACCCATTCATCTAATCGCTTATCAAAGTCTGTGTAATGAATATAATACATCCAGGTTTTGCCCTCCTTCTTCTTTTCTACAACTTCGGCTGTGTGTTGTTGCCCGTCAAAAGCGGCCTTGGCAGAGATGCGTGCCCCTACTTCGAAACCCTACAAAATTCAAGAAATTCAGTCTCAAGTTTCAAACTGCAACGTTTCAGCTCTTCTACATACCTGGTTAGAGACACTAGGCTCGGCTGAGTGATGGCCATTTGTTTCCTTGCGAACCATCACTGGCTGGAACTGCTGAAGAGTCCTTTGGAAATGTATCACAGCTTGGCGTCTGCTTCTCTCACAATTTAAACTATCACACGTTCAAGGATCTCCTCAATAAAATCTATAATTGTTTTCTTTCCCTCGTCTACAAACGAAGCTCGTGTATAAAGTGTTATTAATTACAGTTTTATATTTTAAATCCACGTATACGAGCCTATAAAACTCGTCACTGGACCTTCACTCGCTTGTGAAGCAAATTCTTGGCTGCAGTGTGGAGCAGAAGGCCCAAGAACACCATGCCCACTGCGATCCACTGCTGAGGTAATAGGGGATTTCCATTCCAAACCACCGACATCAATATATTAAAAAACTTCCTAGTAGTAGTGATCAGGGTATTCACCAAAGATCCAAACCTCCTAATGGTATAAAAGATAAAAAGCTGCCCTATTGCTCCACAGAGACAGAAGAGGAGGATATCCCAAGCTGCTTCTCTATGAACTAAGCAAAACTCTACTACATCTATTCCAACACTACTTGCAACAAACATGAGAGGTATATAGTAAAGTCCACACCAGAAATTCATCCAGCACATCATGGACAAGGGAGATCCAGCCCCCTTGTACTTCCTGTTGATTTCATCTTGAGCGGCGTTGGTGTACCCATCCAGTAAAAGATTAGCTGCGCACAATGCATAACCCAAGGGAGCATTGGGTGCTGCTAATTTTGAGGTGACTTTACCAGAGGAGCGGAGTGCAAATAGGGAAACACCTCCCGATACTAAAGCACAGCAAAAATATTCTATGGGTGCATACCGTCTTCCATACAACAAAACACCAACAACCATAATTGGGATCATTTTTGAGCTTTTTGCGAGCACCTGTGCCGGATAGGAAATATAAGTGAGGGCAGCAAGGCCGCAAGCAGGGCCAAGGCTGTTGGTAATTCCCGCTTTCCAGTACACCGTGATTGGTGGGGAGGGGTTTTCCCGACCTGACTTACTTCCTAATGTGGACAAGGACAGTAATGCAAATGCCCATATGAAGCAAACCCAACTCTGGACAGCATTCAGTGAGGAAAGATGTGTGAAGCGAACTTGGTCTGGTCCAAAACGGCGGATGGCCAGAGTTTCCTGGACGACTCCTTGTGTAAGGTAGGCTCCATATATACCTGAAACACATAACAAAAGCTCTACTGCTACCATTGCAGTCTTCTTTTGTAATAGCATGGTAATGCAATCCAATTTGTCCCAGTTTTATAATTGTTTGCTGAGTATGGCAGAGGGTGAGATCAAGATTGTTGCAATCTGGAAGGCAGGCTCAATCCGAAAAAGGTATTTTCAAGGATCTCAATTTGATAATAAGGAACCTTGGTAATGGATGGGCGTTCAAGCTTTCAGCCTCAAATCATTGTAAAGTGGCCAATTGCGACTTGGAAGAGAAGGAAAAGCCAGCCACTTGAAACCGTAATAGTCCCTATCCGAAACAAACATCTTCCTTGACTAGTGAAATTAGAAATAATTTTGCTAGTTGTGGCGCCAGGGTTGCACTGACCGAAAGCATCATCACTTGATTTATTTTGATGGAGTCTATTGATCCCGTTCTGATTCAAGATGCAGCACCAGGAGGGGCAGAAAGACCTCGTCTGAATTTGAAACCTCGCAACCCCGAGACTGCTGCAAAGTTAGAGGCCGAACGCCAAGCTGCTATAGCAGCAAGGAGTCCCTTTGGGTCTGCCCGTCCCAGGGAGAGTGTCATAGCCTCTCGAGTTGGCAAATCAGAGGAAGACATCTTGAAAGAAGAAGTGCAGAAAGACAAGCTACACCTTCGACTTAATGCTAAGCAAAATGAAGAGCGAAAGGCACATGAGGCTGCTGTGAACGAAGTAGAGGACCAGATAGCAGCAGAGGAGGATGAAGGTAAAAGAGATGTCCTGAGGGTAGAACTCTTGGCCCGCCAAGAAAAGTTGGATGCTCTGATGGAGCAGTTTGCAAAGGCTACTTTAGACTCAGCATTAAGTGGGGAGGCCCCTCGTGTAAGTGAAATGCGCCGCAAGCAGCAGCAGATTGAGCAGCAGCAGCAGCAGCAACAACAACAACAACAATTATTCCCCACTGGTCGTCCGACTCCTCAACAGTATCAGTATTCATCCAGCCATGGAGGAGGTCATCACCAACATCCTTCGTACAAAGGTCGATATGGTCGAGGAGGTTTCAGCCACAATTATCAGGAGAAGAGTGGGGCTGGATCATCCATTCCTGAGTGGGCACTACAAGAGAGTGACTCACTGAGATCCGAGGGAGGGTATGGTGGCGGGATTTCCATGGGGTCTTACAGAGCAACTCAATATAGAACAGGAGCCTATGAAGACTCAGACATGGGATTCTTTGACCAACCAACCGGAGCAGTTGGGTCTCCCGCCGTGGTTGGAGGAACAAAGGGTCCCAGGGGAGGCAGCAGCGGATATAGAGGTCGCCGCCCATCTGGGGGGCATGGTCAACTTCAGGGTTTCAGTGCTTTCCCAAGCAGCACACCAACCTCCCCACCACTCCCAGGGAGCACGACTAGCAATAGAGGAATCGGAGGTGAAATCTCCATCGATTTTGGACAAGACAGGTACTGAGGATGGGAGCTCATCTCTGAACAACCATTTGTTTTCTTCACTAGATACGTATGTTAAATACAAATTACACGTGTTTTTCTACGCAAAATCTCTATCAGGGAAGAGTACAGGGGCCAGAAGCATCCAACCATACAATGCAGCAATGCCCCAGCCACTGACCACTTTCACCCACACACTCACCCAGCCTACATCAATTAAATCCTTGGCTTCTTGTCCAGATCCCCATCCTGTCATCAGCATTGCAATATAAGCAGAGGCTAATGCAAAAACGAGATAAAATTGAGAATATGAATAGGAGACTGACGATGACTGTGCTTCTTCTTGGTGTTGAGTTGTCGTGCCTGGCAATGGCTGTGCACCACCGATAGAACCTCTTTCCATTGTCACTGGTCCTGGTGCATGACCATCTATTCCTGCTGATGTAAGGTCATCGTCACCAGCTAATAAAGGCTCTAGGGCCCTCTGTGCATTATTCAAAGAGAAGGTGTCCGTATTGGAACCTGCTCTAAAGGCAGCCCAAACAACGCTGAGCAAAGCCAGCAGCATGCCACCTGCCAAAGTTGTCCCTGAGGCAGCATTCAACTTTTGACCCAGGGTATTGCAATCATACTCCCTGGGTTCGCTTTGCAGGGCTGAGAATTGAAGATACATGATGTACACGCTGACAGCAGCTGCTGGAAATATAGAGCCTCTTGAGACGGTAGGGTGCAATGAGATAATTGTGACTGCAAGGCACAGTAGCAATGCAATTGTGATGAGAGAGATGTTCAAAGAACAATCAGAACCAGAGGGAGCAAACCAATGGTAGAAAAATCCTGCCATCACAATGCAGGCTGAGTAGCCTAGTATGGTGAGGCCCAGGAGAGCATACAAAAATCGTTCATCAAGGGCTCCTTCTTCTACCCATTCATCATTCCATGACTGTGTCACGTCTAGGATAATAACCAATTGTATAGCTAAGAATAAGGGTGACACCACACGAGCAAACCAGGAAAAAGCATTGACAAGGCCATTTGGAAAGAAGAATGGAAGTATGCTGAAGCCGAGCCATAACGCTCCTTTCAAAGCCCAGCTTCCATGGTGAAGCTGGGTGTCCCTCCAGTCGTCCTGGTATCGGACGCCAAGCATGACCAAAGACAGAGTACTGAATAGAAGAAAAGAACCCATAGAAACTCTGTACACAGCTTGCATCCCAAACCAAGCCTCAGAGTGCTGGGCAATGACATCGCCATGGCTTATGATCCAAGGTATCCTTTCCAGTAGCGGTTTTGCGAAATCCCTTAATATCCAACTGAGCAACAAGCTCAATGTGAAAAGTATGGACCAAGCCATTCTAGCAGAGGACTTCATAGCCTCCTTCATGGCGAAAGTGCAACACGAACAAGCACACGAGGCTGCGGAGGCAGCTAGACATGTTCCAAGAGATCCTAAAACAAACATTACGCACTTTAAAAAAACTGCCTTAGAGTATAACTCTGTATAATTAAAGGTTGACCGCTACCTCCCAAATATATGTATTGTAGCGGGGCCACAGTCTCTATGGTATACTCTTTACATGGCTATGAGAATCTGCAATAGTACCATTCCACAGCTCAAATTTTAAAAACAAAGGTAATTTTCTTCCCACCATTCCCTAACACAACACAAGCCCCTAAAAAAATGCAACGAAGAATCAAAAGGTATTTAAAGAATCCACTTCCACCACTCACACATATCTTGTAAGAATGAACACTGACTGACACCTACACCTGACTTGAAATCATTAGAGGTGACACATACTGAACTATATATTTCATACTTCTTCTCTCCATGTATACATGCCTTTTAATAATTCATATGTCAATCAATAATGATGCTCAGCTCCGTTCTTATTCTCATGGTCCACAACACCATCCAAGCCCAGGGCTCCCATGGCTTGAAGGGCTTGAGCCTCAGTCTCTGTCATGCTCAATGGCACAAAAGCAGGAGGCATAGAAGAAGAAGAAGACGTTTTGCTGTCCATGACCACCGTTATCTCCTCTTGACGAGGAACTGCACTGTCAATCGCTACGATAGAGCCCCTGATCTGGTGGGGCCCATGGGCAACCACCCTTTGAACACTGGCTTCTGTTTCAAAGGTGACAAATCCAAATCCTCTATGTTCACGTTTGTTATGTTTGTCTCTTGGCAAATAGACGTCCATGACGTACCCAAATTGAATAAAATACTCCTTGACATCAAATTCAGTTGTCTCCCTGTTAAGCTTCCCTACAAAGATGCGAGGGCCTGCTCTCGCTGATGCTGGGCCCATTGCAGAAGAGGCAAGGGCACCTGAACTGCCCATACTCTTCATAGCCGGCCATTGCTCTTGCTGATTTTGTTGATGTTGAGCAAGAATGGCCGTGAGGTCGCTTGAAGAAGATGCTGCACTGCCACCTGTCAGATGACTCAGACTGCCAGCGCTGCGGAGGCTCGAAACCATCCGTGCATTTGCATTCAGAATAGACATCAACTGACTGGGGCTACTGCCTGGCTCAAAAGTATTATTTCCTGATAATGCAGCAGCTTGCATCTGAGCTTGAGCTGCAAGGAGGTTGATGTTGATATTGGAACCACTGGCATTGGCATTTCCATATCTTTGCCCTAGTGAATTCAAAAGTGGAGTGCTCGGATGTTGATAATGGGACGACAACACTTCAGCATGGGGATTGGGAGGACTGCCTGCAACCGCTCCATTGCCAGTGGTGTTATTATTAGCAAGCACAGGGAAACTCATCCTCCTATTTCCCATACCAAGCTGAGAAGGCTCGTATCTCACACCTGATCCAGGCAGA
This sequence comes from Axilococcus clingmanii, assembly GCA_019693495.1. NCBI lineage: Eukaryota > Viridiplantae > Chlorophyta > Chlorophyceae > Chlamydomonadales > Chlorococcaceae > Axilococcus > Axilococcus clingmanii. Next base: position 27,469 of record JAAMXV010000672.1, on the reverse strand, counting down.
CCAATTGGCCGTGATGGAGATGAGAACACAGCATTACCACCAGTGAAAGAAGTACCTCCCAACATGGACAAATTTGGATGGCTCATACTCAACCTGCCAGGCAGCAAGCCCGACGCACCTTTGGTGTCCTTGGGGGTGGCTCTGTCAATGGCGATCTCATTCCCATTGAGCGTATGGCTACTGGCCATGACAATTTCCACCGACTCTGGCGTAGCATATGTAACAAAGCCAATGCCTCTATGTCCTGATTTTGAGGGGTCTTTGGGCATGTACGCATCTTGGACTGGTCCAAACTGTTCAAAATACCCTCTAAACTGAGCGTCAGTGACGGATGACGGAATCCGTGCTACGAAAATGCGTGTGGTCCTTGCTGAACCTACTCTGCCTTCTGGAAGAGCATATTTTGCTTCACATCGCCTGCCGTCAATTTCATGATCAGAGCCCACGGCAGTTGCTGCATCAACTGTCGAAACAAACGTGACGAAACCAAAGCCTCTAGATTTTCCTGAAAACTTCTCTCTCATAATTTGTGCGACCTCTATTGGCCCAAACTTAGAAAAGTGGCGCTGTAATGTCTCATCTTCTGTCTGCCATGGTATGCCCAGCACCACCACCTTGCGCTGTGCTTCATCAGCAGACACGGTGAGCAAGGAGGAATGGGAGTCCATCGGCAAAATGTCGTGAAATCCCTGATCAGGTGGAGACATCTGTTGTAACTCCGATATGTTATCCAACTGATGCCCACTTGAAGAACGATGTGCCCATGAATTCAAATTGGTCATCAAGGTATTGGCCCGTTGAGAGGGCGTTGCAGCCAGTGAGTCAATGGCTGCCAGCTTGATCTACAACGACAGCAATATATTATTATGTCTTTCAAAGCTGCAAACGAGTTCAGTCGTTGTTATACGAAGGGCCTAACATAGCAACAAAAAGCATGCATTTCTCCAAAATTGCTTTAATCTTGAGGGTTGTGCGACTGAACGCCCCGCTGTGATTTTCTCAGCTAAAGTCCAGAGATCGAATGCTGTGGTCTTTAAAGAAACTTTGACAGCAATAGAGCTTGAAAGAAAGCCTACTTGACTCACCTTGGAGTTTTTGATTTTCCGATACGTAAAGCCAAGTTTCCCTCGCCCCTCTTTACTAATACATCCTATGTTACAGAAACATCCAAAATGAATTTCTTTGCAGTTTACATAACCTGCTGTTTAATACCGTGCCAGGACTGCCATGTGGAGAGGGGGGAAAGCTGTCAACCCTGGAGGAGTGTGTGATGAATTCACAGAGACAGCATGTGGTACTCAATTCTCCTAACACAATTTTCACTTGAAATGTACACTATATCCACAGTTTGCAGCCAGTACAGCTAGCATTGCAATCGTAAACGCCAAAACTATTGGCCAGATACTATAAGCATGTGATCTTCCACCTTTTTTCCTCGTCTTTCCCAGCGCTCGCCCAGCAGCATCCCAGGCATGCTTTCCTATTCTAGTGTTGATGTCAGCCTTCTCCCCCTCTTTATACTCCACTTCAACTGCTGGAATCTCTCCGCTCCTGATAGCCCCAGGTATAAAGTCCAACTCTTCATAGGGGGGAGGCATAACACCAATGGGGACCCCTTTTCTCACCACAACACGGTCTGTTTGAGGCCTCGCTAAAAGTTCAGAGTATGTCCGACCTCTGAATATAATGAAGTCAGCTGAACCACCAACTGCTATTCTACAGGTTGAAGGCCCCAAATTCATGGCCGCAGCAGGAACATGAGTCACAGACGCTGGCCAATCACCATATGGTCTGTCCAAATGCCCAATCCTGCAGCTCTGACCAAATACTTCAAGCATATCCAGATCTCCATAAGCATAAAATTGATCTCGTGTATTGTCTGATGCCACTGCTACTGGAATTCCAGCTGCATTGACTTCATGCAGCAAGGTTATCCCTCTCCATCTGGGAGTCCTGGTGCAAGCCCCGCTTTTTCCCGCCACACTGTCTGGCAATGGAGCTGCTGACCATCTATCTTGTGTCCACATATTGACTAAAGGTAATGATACTACTGTGACACCTGCTTTCTTTGCAATATCTAGTGTTTTCTGTAGCTCATCTGGCGGCTGAAATGCGAGGCTACAGCAGTGTCCACAGACCACTCTTCCGTGGTATCCATGTTCCACAGCTTTCTCTGAGACATAGCGAAGGCCCCTGGCTAACACATTTGGATTCTCGTCAACATGGAAATCGATGTCCAAATCACGCTCTTTTGCAAGTTTAAAAATTCTCTCTAATAGTTGGCTTCTATCTTTCTCACACGTCGTCCAGTCATCGTCTGGGTCCCCTCCAATCTCAGCACAGCAAACAGCCGCTCCTAATAAACCTCCATGTTTTGCAACAAGGTCAGCCAAGGCAACAGCTGCTTCCTCATCCCTATAATAGCTAAGAACAACGAGGGATACACCTTGAAGCTCAACCTTGCCTCTCCATTTTGCTTTCAGCTTTGAAAAAGCTGGCCAGGTCAGCTCTGTCTGCTTATTGGTCATATTGATCAAATGAGTTCTCACTGCTGACGTACCATGTGCATACGCGCATCTGATGCTGAAATCCATACGTCTCATGACATCATCAAGATCCCAGAAATTGGCATCTGCAGCAGTGGAGCGATCAGCACCGCTCAGCGATCCGTCTGGATTTCTAGATCTCTCAGTGGTATGACCTTTATCTATGTGGGTATGCAAGTCAGCAAAAGTAGGGAATACAATTTTGCCATTCAAATGGATGACCTTGGTTCTGACACTCCATCTCTGGCTGCCCGATGGATGAACCGAGGCTACCTTTCCGTCCAGGACCTCCAAGTCTACCAATGCCAATCTATCAATGCAAACGTCCAAGGATTCCTCATTTACTCCAGATAAACACGTTAAAGGGATCCTACAACCAACAAGGAGATACGAAGTAGCGCTCCCAGGGAGCCTTGGCATTGGAGTGGTTTTCATTGCTATTTTGGTTCACTTCCAGGGGTACGGAACCCCAATGCGCCTCTCGCTATGAAATCGTTGTGCCCAATATATTTTGATCTGTAAAAGTTGACGTGAACACTTCGATCGTTGCTGTTCCGACGTGGCCTGGCTGTTGCCTTCTTAAGACCTAGAAGGATGATGAGAGTGCATGAGGGTGCAGTCCAATCCCGTCCACGATTGCCTAGATAGATGGCCAAGCATGGCTCACTATATTGCTCATTACAATGTTTGTCTGAAAACATATTCTGGATCAAGAGCTGTCTATTGTTAAACTAGCCTACATTCATCCAGAGAGGATGAATATTTAATTCGCCGCGATATCAAACATCGATTCCATGCTCAACCTTGGGAAGTATCAATCATAATGACGACACTTGCATTTCTGGGATACCGCAGCAATTGAACACAAACATGAAAAAAGTGAACTTGAGCATCCACTGAAAGGCAACCCAAGCCCATTCCATAACGTGTACCATGCGTATGTTTGTTTCTGTGCTCGCTCTAGAGAGGAACAAGACACCTGTCTGTTGGGCAAAGGTTGTTGACCGTACCTTCAAATACTCTGGCTTGTTTGAAAAAATATTAGAAACATTTTATGAAGAATCATGATAAACCTTTGATTTAGTGACCCAACAAGGGAACGGCGAACGAATCAGGACTGAGGATGTTGATAGCAATCATTCTCTGCCAGGCATTTCTGGGTTGTGTATTTGCAGAAACGTCAATAGCCACACTTGCAGCACGTAAGGATACTGTAAAAGCCTGGAAAGCAGTATCATCTCAGGCTGCAGAGGCTCTAATGGGGGCACTGTATGAGTCTGAAGTAACATCTCGTGAAGTAACAAGGATTGACTTGGACTCACTCAAAATTTGGCATGGGCAGCAATTAGAGATTGTATTAGAGGCTGGAAATGTTGAATATAGGTATCAAACTTCTCCTGTCCAATCTATCTCGAGGTTTGGATGGCATTCCCTTGTCGATGTCATCCCAAGGAGTCAAGGCGGTGTGAAACGTGAAGGAGACACACACGAATTGGAGCATGCTTGGCTTTTGCCAGTTCAAAATGGCGCACAGTTAGCAGAATTCTCATTAGAGGGTCCCTTGGATATTTTCATGAAACCAAAACAACCTATACAGCTTTGGCTGCCCCACTCCGCCGATGTATCAGCCGTTGAAAGAATTATTCTCAGACAAGGGGTTAGTATCAAAGTGCAGGGTGCTAGTTCAATTGCTTTGAGAAAGCCTTTACATCTCCCTTCAATCTCATTGGGAGAATTTGTGAATATAGTACAAACAGATGGAGATTATGAAGGAGCAGAAGGTCTCATGAAATTGGCAGAGGGCTTGAGGCAACGAGCAAGTGGGCGGATCACCAATGGCACCTCCCCGGTAACAGTTTCGCTGATGGTAGAATGCTCAGAGCTTGGTGCCATGAAAATTGCAGCCACTGAAACTAAGCTTAGGGTAAAGTTATTAAAAGAAGGCGTCTATGAAATCTCAAATGCTTTAGAAGAAACGAATGCTGTTTCTCTCAGTACTAAAAAGTACATGTGGCCTTTGAAGAGTGCCAAACAGAATCAGACATCTTTGTCTGAGTACGAGTATCTCTTGAGGGAGATTCTCTCCTCTGCCATTTTCACTCCGGCTTTGGAAAAGGATTCTCCTCACCACCCAGTGGGAGACGTACCTCTCAAGCTTGCATTCAGTTCTGCAACAGCGCTGATGTTGCTGCAGTTGGACATAGATATAGATAAAGTGTTGAGTACGCTGCCAGAAGGAGCATTAGGAAGCGGGACGACGGATGATAGCAGACCTCCCAACCAGGATGAATTACTCCTCCTCGGTATGAAGAGAAAACCCGGGGTCAGAGAGAAGTGGAGAGCTATAATGAAAGTAGAAGGGAATGTCCAACAGGGTCTGAAATACACCCCCTTGAGAGTAGAACTGCTGGAAGGTGGCAAGGAATCGGTGGTGTATGACCCAGGTACTTTGTTGTCACACCTGATGGGAGGTAACTTTACGTCTGAAGCGCACTATGATGATGCGCCATCGATTTGAATATGTACCACCACAAGTCACAAATATCTCTGTGCTGTCTATTTTCATTGTGGTCACAGTTATCCCAAGGCTTCTTGTCTGTAAAGTGTAAAATGTAAATGTCTTCCAAGTGCCAGAGATCTGGGTGATGGGAACGAATAGATTTCTGGGCATTATAGGTCCATGGCATCTGGTGCCATTTCGGACGGCCCTGCCTCCCGTCATAAAAGACGTTTAATAGGTCCTGTTCTGCATAACCACCTATGTTTGTACTGTCATGTGTTAACAAAAATTCCAACTCTCTCTGTCGTTCTAAACTTGGGCAAGTGGTGAAGAACCCTGCATTGAAGTAGCTAGAGCGACCCAACAGTGGACAAGCATCTTTCTCTTCTTGAGAGAGCCTTCCGTAGGTGCAGTCTGGAGATGCGGCAAAATCATCATTGTTTGCTTGAATCTCAAGGGTGAAGACGTGGTCGATGTTCCGCAGAACAATCATATCAGCATCTAAGTAACAGAGCCTGTTGAATGCTGTCAATGTCCATAAGTGCAATTTGTTCCAGCATTCCCAGTACGCTGGTATTTTGTACTTGGATACATCATGATGTCCTTTGGGGATATATTGCTCTACAAGCTTCAGCGGGCAGCCCTCTTGATGCAGCACTTCAAGAGCCATTGAACTTAATGTCTTTGTATACAGAACTACCAAGGGATATTGACTGTGAACACGTCTAAGACTCCTTGACAACGCCTGTACTCCCATTAAATAAGCGTCCCTGGTAAGAAGAGTGACATATGCATACTTTTCAGACATGAATGATGGAGCAAGGGGGAGTGAAGCATCTAGGGAAGGCCAACATCCTGCATATGAGTCTTCGTCCATGTGAATGGCTGCTTCAATACGATACTTTAGAAGTAAGTGGTGTCGATATCTATACTTAGCTTGAAAATATTGATGTACGCATATCGAGAGAACCCTAAAGTTTGGAGGAGAGAGGCAACTTCTCGTGGGGTGACACGCAGCTGTCCAAGCGGCGAACCTCGCGAAGCACGACACATCTTCCTCTGCATTCAATGGATCCCATTTCGATGACAAATCAAAAATTAGCTAATGTAGTTTTCTTCACTTTAAAACCGTCTAAGAATTTTGAATTAGTTTGATTTGACAACCAAACCACCACACGAGGATGCGAAAACCATCACCTATAAAACAAACCCAACGTTAATTTAATTGAATGACTGATTCTAAAGATACTGCAAATTCTGAAAGAGTATCTTGCGTCAAATACTTTGATGCTCTCTGGTTCTGCTATTCACCTGTCCATCAGTTGAAGGAGTACTACATCTACGGCAACGTTGACGACTGTGTCAGTCACTGGACTGAATTCATGGATTGTTTGAAACAGAAAACAGAGAGGTTCAAAGAAAAAGACTACCATACTATTAAAAACCCTCCACACCCATTATGGCAGATGAGAACTGTTGAGGAGGCTGCAGAGTTTTTCAAAGGAGACAGACGACAAGAAAAGAATGAACCAGATCACAAGACTGTGGTGTAGCTTTTTGGAAAGTTCTTGCTGAAGGAAAGAACAAAAAAATTACATACATACATGCATGCATACACACATCAAAACTCAATATATACATTTAGCAAAGAATCGTCCATCTTGGTCGGAAGAATGAAAGAAAGACAGCTCTTGAGATAAGAGAAGTCCAGAGCCTCAGAATGTATGCTCACCTTGACAGGGCAATGGCTGGCATACACCAGAAAGTCGCCACTACCTCTCACTGTCAATGATAAACACTTCTTACCCATTTCAAGCCTCAGAATTGATCCACCACCATTCAGCATCTCCACCAATCCAATTGGAGCCACCTGCACAGTGCCATCACTGACAACGGGGGAGATGACAAGACTGTCACTCCCTCCATTGCCCTCCAATGTCATCTCCATGTCCTCCTCTCCATGCAACAGCTTCATGCGCCTGTCTGCAAAGGAATACACACAATATGTGTCAGCATTGGGAAGGAGGGGTACATCCTTCAGCGGAGACACATGTGCTACTACCTCCCTAGGTTTGACGTCATGCGTTCTGAATCCGCGGTGGCTTCTGTCCCATGAACTTCCTTGAATGTTAAAGATGCCAAGAACTCCAGTGACGGCATTCATACTCCACACCTTGAGTGCACTCTTGCCATCTCGAGTTGGATCAACAAAAAGGCAGTCTTCCGTAGGGCGACCAGGCAGGAGCGCTCGTAACACAGTGCCACCTGGCAATACAAGCCTGCTCAGCAACTCAAAATCCTGGTTGCCAGGCCTATCAGAAACATACACAGGTCCCCCACTGACAGCCCTTGCAATTGCATGGAGCAAGGGAATGCAATCTTTACCATCCATTTTTGAGTGGAACATGTCCCAATCTGGGAGGACAAGTTCACTCATAAACAAAGAATTGTAAGCACAATTTGCGATGTGTGTGGTATGGGAAGCGTCCAGTTTGGGATAAAAATCATCGGAGACACGAGCCACATTGGTATCTCCCATGTTGTACAGATCTTCGGTCGAATGACACATGCAATTGATGAGATGATTCCCAGGGAAATTAAGGCGCACCGATTCCTCAAGACTGACATGGAACGTGCTTGCAAGCTTGGCACCCCCTCCAGCACCACTTCCAACGAGGCCAATCGTCCCCTGGACATCCACTTTTACGCCATCTATGCCAGCTGATGCCAGATACGCGTGCATATCTCTGTGCAATTCACTTGGGTCTGTGGGAATTGAGACTCCACTCAATACAGGCTGCTGCCATGCCACAGCTGGGTCAACCTCCAAGATGCCAGGAGTAGGCGTAGGGTGAATTAATGTGGAGCTGTATTTCTTCATTTCTGGGTCATTGGCTCCAATGCCACCCCAGAACCCACCCATAGCATGCCAAGCGTACACATACTTGACACCATGAAGCTCCTTGACAGACTGGATGACAGCTTTCAGATCGCTGGCGGTACTATTGAGCTCATGCTCTGGACCTGCAGTGGAGGCACTGAATTTGCTGTTGGCTTTGACACTCATCAACCTCCGTGTATGGTCTGATGAAGTTGCATATAACCTGAGAAGCATTGGTCTCAATGGACCAGTAATCAAGGCAGTGAACCACTTCATGCGCCAGCTGTTGGAAGGAGTCGAATCCAGCACCTTTTTGCCTGCCAGAAAGAGAAAAGACTCAATATGGGCCAGTGCATGCTTCAAGAGCGCCCAAGCGGCTTGGAATATGTTCATGTTCTCTTCTGAGAGTCCCTTTTTTGAAGCAGGAAGAGCATGGATAGGGTCTGGAAAGTGGTCTCCTGGACCACTGAATAGCTCATTTGCGGCTTCTTCTACTTCAATTTCATCCTCAGTCACCACATGCCCCCGGGCTGATGATCGATATGGCTCATCAACGTCGGTCTGTTGCCAGCCGTCATCAATGATTAGAAACTTGGGACACACGCCTCCATCAGTAAATGATTTCAAGCCTTCTTGAATGCCAGAGGCGCTTACTTTGGAGTAAAATGCATCCCAAGTACACCATCCAAAATAATCCATTGTTGAGGGCACACATTTTTCTGATCTGTGTTTGGCAGTGCCAGAGAAACGTGCCGCTGAAGTTACTGCCCGCTGAAGAAGCTCATAAGGATCAGTACCAGCTGCCACCAACAATGTCGAATTCCATTCTGAAGCTTTCACAGTGACATCTCCGCTCTCGATACGAAGGGCTACTTGTTGATGGTCGTCTGAAGAAGGAAAGGGACGAAGGGTAGCCCGAAATGCGTTCTCATGGATGAGGGGCAACATGACAGCATAGGTCTTGTCGGAAAGCTCCAGCAATAAGAACTGGGTTTCTCCTGGGATACTTGTGGATGAATCTCCCCAGCAAGGGGTCATCCACCAAAGAGAAGTTCTACCAAGCGCCAAGAACCGTGTGGAGCAAAGGGTGCCCAAGGGGAAATCATGTGAGGACACTGCCTCGTCATCTACAGTGCTAAATCCTAAAACGGCCATGCCATCGTCAATTGGACAGCTTTTTGCATTGCTGATGCCGTCGAGTATTTTTGCGCCAGTTGAGGTCATAACAACATCCTTGACAACAGAGATATGGGGGACTGCTGCAGATGAAATGGACGCGGGTGCCGCAGACGAGGGGTCTGCAACGGGAATACATGTTGCTGTGCACATGACGTCTGTTGTGTGCCGCTGAAAGTTGCTACAAGGATTATTGGGGTAATGAAATGGAGAAGGAGTGGAGCATGGGGAGAGATAGCCTACCTCGTGTGCAAAGATTTGTCACTTGCTAGGCCCCGAGATGGTGTCAATTTCAAGTGATAGGGCCTTCTTTTAATTTCAAACCCGTTATAAATACAAGAATGGCTTTGATATGGTCTTGAAAGAATACGTGACTGCAGCATACAGCGTCGCAAGTCCGTGTAAAGTTAATTCAAAGCTCTGAATCCGGAACGGATGTTAGAACTGAGCCCAATATAGCGCTCATAAAATCTTATTATAACTTCTATTATATCAACTCTTTCAGCCTAAGACGGATGGGAGGTCAATACAGCTCATGCCACATCATGGAATGACAAATTCAGTTGGCCAACTTCTTGTTACAGGTGCACCCCATCTTCCCTCAATGCTGCTGCAAATCTTGCCACCTCTTCCACGGAAGTAAATGCCTTTCCCCCTTCGACCAAAAATTTCCTCCCTAGTTTCAATGCTCTTCTTTCACATACAGCCCTGACATCTGGATTGGCAATCTCCTCATATTCGGCTACATGAGCCACTGATATCAGTCTCCTCAGGATTACAATGCCCCCAAATGCGATAGAATCATTCCAAAGCTCAGCCATGAAATCTTTTTGAGCAACAGATACTGACTCTTTATCAGAGAATACAGCGCTAGGATAGGCAGCTCCCTGGCCACCATAAGTATTCCAGTATTCCACAAAAAGCCTGGAAAATGAATTCCAAACGTCCACTGCGCACAGTAAAAGCCATTGCCTCTGCTCTTCCCTTGGAGCCTGTACAGTTGCATGCCCATCTGTTGCAAAATACATCAGGAAAATATTTGCAATAATTTTACCTACATCAAATGCCATCGGGCCATAGAAGGCAAATTCTGGATCGATTGCCCAGCAGCTCTCCTGAGTAACCATCAGACTTCCAGTATGCAAGTCTCCGTGTATGAGCGCTTGAGCTCTCTCATTAAACAGACCTTTCAGTCTGGATGCTGCTGACTTGACATGAGCGTCTGCTTGGATATCATTGACAATGTCATCTAACTGAGGGCTGGTATGGCGGTTATACTGAGCCTTAGGGTTATAAGGGTCAGTGAACCCTACTTGCTCTGTCAACTGACACATTCCAGGGTTCATAAATCGTGTGACCTTGGCTTTATGATCCTCGGATGACATTGCAAATAAAGAGGAATGGAACAGCGTTTTTGCCAGCAGTACAGCAATCTGCTGTGCCAAATTTGGATACATGTTCCCAGCAATCAACCCACGCCTCAGTACCACATGAGGGGGCCCTAAGTATTGCATAGCCATAAGACTCTTGGTTGCATCGAACAGATACGGGAGGGGCACATGCTCAGGACAGTGTTTAGATTCTTCAACCAGCGCATCGTACTCTATACGGATCCTTTCTTGAGTCAGCGGCCACTCTTCTCCGATGCACCTAACATATGGCAGTGCCTGTTTGATGCATACAGATCCCGTAGGACCATTTACAATGTACACAAAATTGATGTTCCCATCTCCAACCTCCTCCACCTTCCAGGAGTCTGCAGTCTCTGGAGGGCCTATCAGTGCACTGAGCTCTGGTCGAGACAGAGCATAGGTAATCACAGTGTGAAGGTTCAAAGCTTCAAAGCCATCGCTTAGTACATCATGGTTCAAGCCATCTTCCAAAGGGTGGCCTATTGACGCCAACCATGTTCTGATGTTGACGCGTCCGTCTGTTCTGTCTATGACACCTTTTTCAGTGATGATGCCCTCGATGTAAGATGCGGGCGTTATGTCAAATGCTGGGTTCAAAACAGAGACTCCTTCAGCTGCAACTCTTTGACCTTTAAAATGAGTAATTTCTTGTTCATCTCTCCCTTCGATGATGATCTGGGCTCCCCTGGCCAGAGAAGGGTCTATGGTGGTTGTTGGTGCTGCAATAAAAAATGGAATATTATGTTGCTTTGCAAGAACAGCTAGACTGTAAGTTCCAATTTTGTTGGCAGTATCGCCGTTTGCAGCTATCCGATCTGCACCCACCACAACTGCATCAACCAACCCTTTGTACATCACAGCAGCCGCAGCAGAGTCACAAATCAATGTAGCGGGAATGCCGTCATGGGCCAACTCAAATGCAGTGAGGCGAGCCCCTTGGTTATACGGACGTGTTTCTGTAGCATACACATGCTCCAGCTCTCCTCTCCCATGAAGAGTTCTAATGACTCCTAATGCAGTCCCAAATCCTGCAGTTGCCAAACTGCCGGTATTGCAGTGTGTCAGAACCTTCAAGCGACTGCTGCTCTTGTTCCTCCTTTTCAATACTGCGACTTTTAAAATATCTGCCCCAGCTGCACCCATGTCCTTATTAGCTTTGACGTCATCTTCAAGCATTTTCTCTGCAGCCTCAATAACTTTGTTTATAATCACACCTGCAGTGACGGCAGGCTGCTGCAGGGAATTGTTAGTGAGCTTCTCAAGCTTAGCTACAGCATCGAACAAGTTCACTGCAGTTGGACGACTGGTTGCCAGATACTGCAGCTGTTCTCTTATATAGTGTGCAGCTGCCGTGGGGCCATCGAATTCAGCAGGGTCTGTTGTCGCAAGTTCAACAGCCAAGCTGAGGGCTGCGGCGATAGCAATAGCCGGTGCTCCTCTTACTGTCATATCTCTTATGGCAGTCCAGCATTCTTTTGGTCCCTTTATATCGATATATTTAAGCTCTGTGGGCAGTCCACGCTGCTCTAACAACTGAAGATGGCCACGACTGTACTTGATTGCTTCCAGCATCTTCGAGCTTGTTATTGTTTACTGCATACATTAATTAGCATAACTATTATTTTTATGAATAGATGCGATATTGTGAAGTCTCATTAGTTCGATTTCTGCGACCTCCTCAAAGAACCGAATGGACGATGTGATGGCATGTTTATATTCTCCACCTACTCATTAGGGCATCTATGGCAGTTGATACCCTGAGGGCCTCAGAGGTGGTATGCTCCATCTTTGCAAAGTGGTCAGTTTTTTTGTCTTTATCCAATTTCTGACAGTATCAAGTATACCCAGAATTGTCATACCAGAGAAATGGAAATTTTGGGGTCGAGGAAAAGTGCATGCTGCCTGCTAACGCCGAGCTGAGGCTCAACTTGCAGGTAGGTTTACAACGGTCAATCTTTTGGTAAACGAATACTTGCAGCATATTGGGACTGTTCTCTTCTTACGTAGACTGACCTTGCTATTGGATCGTTTTATTTGAAGGGACATTGGAGATATTTGGACCACCTGTCACATGATGGATTTCAAGTTGTGCTGGATTTGGCGGGAAGCTGTCAAAAAGGGCGACTTCCGGGCAACAGCGGCCATGGCCAGCCCAAATAAGGTGCTTATTCTCCATAGAATAGCAATCTATGGTAATATTTTATCTTTTAACATTTCATATACCTGAAATCAACTTGACTTACCGCTTCAATCTGCACGTCTACTGCCCCTGTATCCGAGTGCCCAGTTGAACTCGATCCAAGCGCATTGGGATGAGAATTGGTCTCGAACAAAATTTGGTACCTCGTAATGTTTTCACAAGGCGCGCTCATGCTGCTAAACGGGCCATAACGCCTGTAGCAGCAGCAGTCCCTCGGAAATTGAGTACTGGTTCGAGCGGAAGCAGAGACGTGCAGAGTAACGCAACGACATCAACAACATCATCCACAAGGTATGTTAAAAGAGAAAAAAGTTAACTTCGTGATCCTACCACATTGCCCTATGGTGGCCCCACTCACCCCGACTTCCCCTCGACTTCACAGAGAGGAGCTCAGACGGCAAGCCCAATTGCTCTTGCAACAGGAGAATAGCTGGTGGCAACAGCCTCAGCCAGCTAATGTGGCAGTGGCCACCTCTCCTCGTCACTTCAAAGAGCTGGTCCTTGCTGCAGGCAAAGACCAGGTCGTCGTAGCAGACTACTTTGCTCCTCACTGCAGTGCTTGTCGCCGAATGTTTTACAAGCTGGGACAGATTGCATCAAATTCTCCCGATGTGCGCTTTGTGATGGTCAATGCAGAGGCTAGCAAGGAAATGATGGATCTTGCTTGTGGAATGGGCGTTGACCGTCTTCCATATTTCCAGCTCTTTAAGAATGGAGAACTTGTGAGTAGCTTTACGGCAAATCTTCAGAAAATCGATGTCCTTCGTGCTGAATTGGCTGCATCAAAGGAGTGCACAGCGGCTGAATGTGAAGATCATTAGCTCCACAGACTTCCTGCTGCACTGAAGAAGGACCCTACATTTGGCTTTTTTTTATCATCTAATAGACCAGTCTTGACGTGTTCTAACAATAGAGTTATATGATTTAGTTTGAGAGTTGTATGTAGCACCCTGCTACAGTCCCTGTGTACAAACCATTTTGTTGGGGGATGTTTTTCTTGTTCCTTCTAATTGACTTTTAGAGCTTTGAGGGTTGCTCATGGCATTTTGAAACCGCTCTTTCCGAATTTAATCGAATTTTGCAATATATAGGAGATGTAAATCAGAATCAGTTGAAATGGGAGAAGGACAAAACACTTTTCTGCGGTGCCAGGGCGGCCTCGATCGGTATCCCATCAAACACATTATATGGCGAACTTCCTCAACCTTTGTGACATGCATTTTTATGAAGATTAAAACTCTTAAAAATGCTTTTAATATATCAGAATAAAGAAAATCACAACTTACAGTCATGACGTCTGATTTTGCTTTGTTTTCCAGGAAGCCCACGAAGAAAGCCCGTATTCAAACCAATGATTTGCTAGTAGAGCCAGAACCAAGCGTTCTGTTGAGGGACAACGGCAATGAAACCGAAGTTCGGGAAGTTCCATTGACATTTGGTCAGCTTGGGCTTCCTGCCTGGTTGGAGAAGGTATGTCACAGTCTAGGAATGACACAGCCTACGGAGGTGCAATGTGGCACCATACCTGCTGTTCTTAGCGGCAAAGATGTTATTGGTGTTGCTCACACGGGAAGTGGTAAAACAGCTGCATTTGCCTTGCCGATCCTACGTGAATTAGCACGAGATCCTTTTGGTGTTTTTGCCCTAGTTCTGACGCCCACAAGAGAGTTGGCTTGCCAGCTGGCAGACCAGTTTAGAGCGCTCGGTTCATCATCAGCTTTGAGAGTTGGGGTGGTCATAGGAGGCTTGGAGATGCAGGCACAAGCAAAGGAACTAGCGCGGCGTCCACACGTAGTCATAGCAACCCCCGGCCGCTTAGCATCTCTGCTGGACGTCGACCCTTCACTGGCAAAAGGTTTCTGCAGGGCTCGATTTCTCGTATTAGATGAGGCAGATAGGCTGTTAGAAACTACCTTTCAGAAAGATCTTGGTGCTATACTGCCCCACCTACCAGAGAAGAGACAGAGTCTCTTGTTCTCAGCAACAATGACGCAGACATTGGTGAAATTGCAAATGTCCTTACTGAAAGATGCTTATACATTTGAAGCGTACCAAGGGTTAGAAACTGCTAAAAGGCTCAAAGAAGAGTATGTCTTAGTTCCGGCAAAAGTGAAGGAAGTGTATCTATCATACATACTGGGCAACTTGACTGGCGAACAATTTGAAGCCCGTTCTGCCATTGTGTTTGTATCAACATGCCGAGGGTGCATACTGTTGAATGCTCTTCTCCAAGAATTAGAGATACCTGCGACTGCATTGCATTCAAAGCAGCCTCAACGTGCTCGTTTAGCCGCACTTGACACATTCAAGTCTGGTGCAGTTTCAGTTCTCTTGGCTACTGATGTAGCATCCAGAGGACTGGACATTCCCAGTGTAGATATTGTTATCAACTACGATCTTCCTTCTCTTGCTAGGGACTATGTCCATAGAGTTGGTCGTACAGCGCGAGCAAATAGAGGGGGTAGGGCGCTCTCATTTGTCACTCAACACGACGTTGACCTTGTGCATACAATAGAAAGGTTGACAGGCGTCACTCTTGCAGCTGTCGAATTAAAGGAATCTGAAGTTTTGAAAGGAATCACAAAGGTATATTCAGCAAAGAGATCTGCCGGCATGAGGTTGGAGATTACTAAAAAGTAAAAGAAAAAAAGAGCTACAAGAATCCATCACCATCTCTGACACCCACAACATCTTCGATAACGTGCGTCCATGTGTGTAAGGGAATGATGGCCTCCCCTTCCTCAGGCAGGCCCTGTCTCGCCAAATCCAGCAACAACAACAACTTTTTTATAGGCGTCAATCCTTGTAGTTCCTGCACAGCAGCATCCAACTCTACTCCAGGTTTGAATGCACCAACGTGCTCTAGCACTGCCTTTATTTCATCCCTCATGAGTGCTGGTACATGAAGAGCGACATTAAATGTCTCTGCCAACTCCATTTCCTGAAGGACACTTCCTGAGGATGTGGTTCCAATCACGAGCAGCCTTCTACCTTGAGGGGGTTGCCTCTTCACTAAGACCAGTAAGGTTTGAAGGACAGTGTTTGAAAATCTAGGGCCTATACCTACATACTCCAACAAGCGCTCAATATCATCTAAGACAATGACTGAAAATGGAGATTTATAAGCGTCGTCAAATACTCTACTTATTTGGCTGCATTTGGCAGCTTCGCTATAACCAACCATAGCCTCAGCACTGACAACTTTGATGAAAGGAGCTCCACTCTCCAAGGCAACACTGGCCGCCAATGCAGTCTTGCCAGTTCCTCTCCCACCCTCCAACAGAAGTGTCAGCAAGGGAGTAGAGTCTCCCTGAGCCACTTGAGTTGCAAGCGTTCTGCATGATGCCAGGAGATGAGTGTACCTAGCTCCATAATCGATCATGCCATGCAATCTCAAGCTCTCCAAGGTATCTACAGCTGAACCAAAGGCTGGTTGTACTTCCTCCAGGGCAGCTAAAAAATCTTCCATTCCTACTTTAATAGATTCTTCATCAATGGGTTTACTGAGATCATTGACATCCACTTGCCTATTCAATGCAAAAGATACTGCACTCTTAGTGAGCCCCTCTAATTCCGCACCGGAGAAATTCTTTGTTCTTGCTGCCAATTCTGCCAGGTCAACGTCACGTCCCATGAATGCATTTGCTTGCATTTTTGAGGTGTGAATCTCCAATATCTCAAGCCGTCCTTGCTCATCAGGTAAACCTATTTCGACCTGCACTTCCAGTCGTCCAGGTCTCAGCAATGCCTCATCCAGCATGTCCTTTCTGTTCGTCATTCCAATGAGCAAGATGTTGTTCAGAGCATCAACACCGTCTATCTTCGTCAACAACTGATTGACAATGGTGTCATGTACTCCACTGCCATCACGAACACTCCCTCTAGATTTGCATATTGCATCGATCTCATCAAAAATGATGACATGCAGATCAGAGGCCTCACCATTCTGTTGATAATCACTTTCGGCATCCGCAAACAGCTTTCTAACATTCTCCTCACTCGCACCTACATACTTATTCAAAACCTCTGGCCCATTCACAACCTTTGGTTCCCTTCCATTCAGCATCTTCCCTATTTGACGAGCGATGAGCGTTTTCCCAGTGCCAGGAGGTCCATACAGCAATACACCCTTCACATGATGAATGCCAAGTCGTTCAACAACAGCCGGAGGGAAGATCCTTGAAGCAAATGCTCTTCTGAATATTTGCTCAAATTGGATGTCCAGTCCACCAATGCCTAGTGCTTGAAAATTGAATTCCTTATGCTTAAATAACTGGGTCGCAGCCATGGCTTTCTGACCGGCGATCTTAAGACCTGAGCCATGTCTTGATTCGAATACATATGCGGATTCATTGATGAGCTGGCCACAATGTACAGATAGCTGCTCTGCTAAAGAGTCTACTACGATAATGCTGCCCACAGTGAGGAGATAATTTGTACCCTGGTATTCAAATGTCAACTGTTGCCCGACAGTCCAAACTTGGCCAGTAAATCGAGCTTGAATATGAGACGAAAGCTCAGGGGCATCAAGTTCCACATCAGAACCTCTCGTAGTCTTCTTGCTGACGAATTCTACTTGTGCACTGACCAATGCAGCCGCAAAATTTGTCTGTGGAAGATGGAACGCTTGAGCTGATGTCACATCACCAGATGAAACACGGACAACTTTTCTCTGTATGGCATTCAATCCAATGGATCCTGGTGGAATGATATCATTAGAACTTGTCAGAAATATGTACTCTCCTAACTTCAAATGATGATGTCCTGCCGCAGGATCGTCAGGCGACACAAAGACCTGGTTGGTCTTAGCAAGGTCCTGCAAGCTTGCAATATTTGATGGTAAGTAAGTAGTGCCGACGAAATTAGCACATATATGGCTTACCTGAGACGGACAATTGACAATTGTCAACTGGAAAACAGGCTCCAACGTCATTCACAAACTACGCTAATTTCCTAGATCAGTAACAGTGACGTCTTCAAACGTGTCCACAATTTTATGTCTTATGTCCATACAAATGTACAGGTTTTCAAACAATATAATTTTAAATGTGGTGGAAATAAGAGCAAGCAGCTGTTATAAGCCATTGAAATGAGTGCACGCACTGGTGAAACGTACGGTGGCAGCCTTCTCATTAGTCTGGGACTCAAAGGGGAGCTCTGCCCATAGAGAGTTGAAAAATAAACCTTTGTGAGTAATATGCTGTTGCATGCGTCGCCAAACATCGGTGTTACTGCTTCATCAACAAACAAATAAGTAATGAACCGATCTTTGCGCATACCGGCTTTGCTTCAACGGTTGTCCTTTTTGCCCCAGGTACTTATTGTTATTATTGCAAGCTTAAGTAGAAGCAGAACGAAGGGTTTCTATTGCTTTCGGCCTTAGGTTTCATTGATCGCCGTCTCTTTGTTCGCAGTTTGCTGGTTTAGCGGCAACCACTGGCACAGGCTTAGCATGTAACGCTATAGGCAAGTTCTTGTTTACTGAAATATAGTGAAACGCCCGCTTACCTCTCCATCTGTGTAGTCACCTCTGGTCGGACGTCCCTGCAACAGCCAATTGTTTTGCGTGCCATAAGTTCTTCATCGTCATGGTGGAAGAGCGTAACAATAAGTGTTCCAAGTATGGGAGAATCTATAACAGAAGGAACAGTGGCAACAATATTGAAAAAAACTGGGGATACTGTTGTGGAAGATGATGTTATTGCTCAGTTGGAAACGGACAAGGTGACGATGGATGTCAAGTACAGTGAGAAGGCACCTGGTGTCATAAAAGAAATCTCTGTCTCTGAAGGTGATAGTGTCACTGTAGGGCAGCAGTTTGCTATTGTTGATGAGGATGAGAATGCAGCTAATCCTTCGACTCCACAAAAGGACAAGGTGCCAGAAAAGAAAGAGTCGCCAGCCCCCAAGCAGCCACCAAAGCAGGCTGAGCCGGCAAAGCAAGCAACAGCTCCCAAGGAGACTCCTAGAGAGACTAGACCATCGGATCCTGAGTCAAAGCAGTCTTCAGTCTTTACTCCTGGCGGACCACGCTCCGAACGCAGGGTCAAAATGACGAGATTGCGCCTTCGCGTTGCCGAGCGTCTTAAGAATGCTCAGAACACGTACGCCCTGTTGACCACATTTAATGAGGTAGACATGACATCACTCATGGAAATGAGGACTGCTCACAAGGATGCATTCCTGGATCGCCATGGTGTCAAACTAGGGTTTATGTCTGCATTTGTCAAAGCAGCAGCAAATGCACTGCAACTCGTGCCAGCCGTGAATGGAGTCATCGACGGAGATGAAATTGTGTATCGTGAGTATGTTGATATAAGTGTTGCTGTAGCCACACCAAAAGGTTTGGTTGTGCCTGTTCTTCGTGGGGTCGACCATATGGGCTTTGCTGATATTGAAAAGAAGATAAATGAGTTGGGTAAGAAGGCACGCGATGGAACCCTAAGCATTGATGAAATGGCCGGTGGCACGTTTACGATTTCAAATGGAGGTGTGTTTGGTAGTATGATGAGCACTCCAATAATTAATCCCCCTCAGAGTGCAATTCTTGGAATGCATGCAACAAATATGAGACCGGCTGTGGTTGATGGACAGGTGGTACCCAGGCCAATGATGTATCTGGCTTTGACATACGATCACAGATTGATCGATGGTCGTGAGGCCGTGACATTTTTGAAGAGGGTGAAAGAGGTCATCGAAGATCCTAGAAGACTGTTATTGGATGTATAGAATTTGTGTCTCTTTCCATTTTTTGAAACCGAATGTCTCTCAGCCAACCATGGTGCCATGTGCCAAGATCTGGGCAGTAATTGCTGAACACCTTCCCCATGATTGAGGCCTCTAGATGAATGCAGGCTGAGGTGGCAATGAGGCGTCCTCAAACTCTTGTAAGGCCCACGGGGTCACCGCAGACTCATATATTTGCTTTGATCAACATATCATAAGGTGATCTTGTAATTTAGAAGAGTAACAAGCCGTAAATTGCAGAGCGACCGGGTCGAGGACTGGGAATTTAACACGCATTCCTCTTAAGTTTAACGATTAGCATAGACCGACCCCGTTTACGTGATCTTGGAGTACACCAATATCATCAAGGTTATAAGCAGAGAATATCTGGCAAGGACTCGCTCTCCCACCGAGATTGGGCTCTTCAGCTGCTTGGAAGTTTGCCAGTTGCTGACTCGTAGAACTCTTTAAATAGCGTTATACAAAGCTTCATTGTTATTGAGACGTCTTTGAGGGCATTTACCAGCAGTTTCTAAACTCCTGTCATCCAACCCGACTGACAGGCTTCTGTTTGGGCTACTACACCTCTCATCGAGGCCTTTGTACCATAGAGTATATTATTAGAATGGAGCAATGCACCTTTGTGCTTTCTCCGGAAGGAGTTGAACAACTGTTGAGAGCTGAGGTCCCCATCAGTGATACATTTTGGTCTTCTGTGTGGCCACAACTCAAAGATTTGGGATGGACTTTTGTAGAAGATGATAATGATATCCCTACCTTTTATCCTCCAAAGTCTCAGAGTGGTTTCCGCTCTGTGACAACCCTTCTTCGTCAGCTTATGTCAAAGCCGGAGTTGATATCAGAGGGCGTTGCCTTGAAGAAGCCGCCACGACGAAGCTCTGCTGCATCAACCAAGTGTTGTGCCAACTGCGGCACCACAAGTACCCCACTGTGGCGGAAGGACAAAGAATCAGGACAAACATTTTGCAATGCATGTGGTATTTACTTTAAAAGTCACAACCGCCACAGACCACTGTTATTAGCAGGGAATCCTCCTCGTACAGTAGAGGGCTCCACTGGTCGGGCACCGCGGAAGAGAAACTCTCCGATGCATGTTACAGACGATGAGTCAGAACTGCTGGAGGACAAAGCGTTTTCTGATGTCTACAGCGAATATTCTGCTGGCGCACCAGCAAATAGGATTCCCTGGAAGAGTCGGTTAGGCCAGGAAACCGCAGAGGGTAACAGCGACGGCGAGTTGAGTTCAGTAACCGTCCCAACAAATGATGCCGACATGGAGACACTGAGGAAGGCTTTGATCGACCAATTAGTTCACGGAGATCTTTCTGACATGGATTTTGAAGGGGCTGTTGAGGGTTTGAAATCATTGAAAAGAGCTCGATTGATGGATCCAACAACAGGCAGAACCTGGGCAACCGTGCGTGTATATGCAGATCCCGCAGCGCCCTTCAACCCCAAGCCTGCAGTTAAGTCGAGCCCTCGTGGTGCCGCCAACAGCAGACCTGGTCAGGTTTGTGAAAATTGTGGGACCACAAGCACCCCGCTGTGGAGGCGTGACAAGGAGTCTGGTCAAATGCTTTGCAATGCTTGTGGCATTTATAAAGCTGCAAAGGGCATCCCCCGTCCGCTGGCAACAAGCAGGTTTAAGCAGTATTCTGGTCCAGGAAGCGTCGGTAAGAAGGTGTCGCCTTCGAAGAGGAAGAGGCAAACACCCGCCAGTGACAGCGAGCCAGAAGAAGAGGAAGGTGATTTTGACCAGGAAGACGAAGATGAGGAATGGCCAGAAGAAAGGGAGCAGATAGCCAAGAGGGCAGTTACCTCTCCTCTCATGGGAATTCGTTCTCAGATTGCAGCTCCTGCTATGCCTTCATTACCCCCACCAATCTCACTTTTCAAGGGGCCATCAGCTGTTGCTGCTGCGGTAGCGCCATCAGTTGGCTTTCGAACTACGCAGCCAGCGCCGCCTCGCGAAATGCCTGCAGTGAGCGCCACAAGTGATTCGACAGAATGGCATACCCAGAAGGATGCCAATGCACTGCAGATCGCCCCCAAGAGCTTGTTGTTGCCAGTGCAAAAGGACTGGTTAGGTATGCCGATGGGCGAGGTGCGACCACCGGCATAGTACTGTCATGTAAACCAAGTGCCAGTGTGAGTTTTGTATAGCAAGCACACCATAGGACTGTGTTTCTTGTTTTTTTTGTATTTTACCAGACTAGATAGCGTGTATGCTTTTTCCTTGGTGGAACATTTTTGGTTTTGTCTCTCTACACTTTGTGCATGCACAGTAGAGGGAGTAAATTGATTTCATTTTGATGATAGTATTCAGATTCATGTGTTCACATATTTTCTATTTAGGCATTGGAATAGCCAAAAGGGTGTACTCTTATTTAGACGAAAGAACCATTCCAAGGTCGATGAGACCTTGCATTCACTGGACGATGTTATACCATTTGTATATTGCTGCATAGAGTGTCTTTGCTTGGATTGTGTTTGGAAATGCCAGGTGCAGACTCTTTTGCCAGAACATGTAAAAAAACTACTACTACTATATGACTAGCATGGCCGTACATGCAGACTTTTCAACATGATGAACTATGATCGAATGCATATCGCTGATCACCGACACAATAGAAGGACATGACAATGGCTAAGAGTTTCTAGAAACACTTCATTATGAATGACCAAGTGTCTGTCCTTCCGTCAATTTATTAGCTTCGATCTCCAGTAATAGACTTTCTCATGTGCTATTGTTTATGCTGCACGCACCTGCCAAATGGTCATCGCTATTGCCGAGATCAGTTGGGTTTCGGAACTCCGTGAGGATTATCACAATGAACGCAGGAATGCCAGATCATAAAGAGCAAGTAGAAGAAGCGATAGTGTCCGAGACAGTTGTGAGACCAGAGAAGAAATTCAAGAACGCACAAAAGCGGACTAGACCGACCCATTTTTTGGCACTTCAGCTGTCTCATTACCCTGAGACTGTGGAATTGTTGAGCAAAATACAAAATGCGATGGTGAAATCTGATTGTACATTCTCAGAGGCATGTGTTGAGCCGTGTACTGCTCACCTTACACTTGGGGTATTAGCTCTCAAGGATGTGGAAGAAGTAGAGGCGGTGCACTCTTTTCTGCACAACTGTGTAGTCCCAGCCATTGCTCACTTGCAAGGCAGCCCCTTGTCGGTACAACTGAGTGGTATTGGACACTTCAATTCAAAGGTTCTATACCTCCAAGTAGAAGAGAACAGTAGGCTCAATAGCTTAGTAGAGGAAATCCGTTCTCAATTTTTGGAATCCAAGGAATCTCCCGCTCCGATGTTGGATGATCCAAAAGCGTTTGCACCTCATGTGACCATAGCAAAAATAAGTAATTTATTGTGGAGGAATGGTAAATTCAACATTACTGCACCAAGAAAGTTTCCAGATTCTTTATTAGGGGAGTTGACAGATGTGGCCTTGGGAGAGTGTTCTACTTGTATAAGCATTGTTGTGGATCATATTCAGTTATGCTGTATGTCTAAGAGGAAACCAGGTTCATACTATGATGTTCTCACTCGTATACCCCTTGTGTTGTAATATCATATTAAATGTATGGATGAAATTGTAGTATACTATAATTAATTATGCTCGTCGCCTCGATTCTTTTACAGCCGCCTGTGCTGCCGCTAGTCGAGCAATGGGCACTCTGAAGGGTGAGCAGGACACGTAATCGAGCCCTACCTTGTGACAGAACTCAACACTGCTTGGTTCTCCTCCTTGTTCACCACAAATTCCAACTTTCAACCCCGGTTTTGTACTTCTACCTCTTTCAGTGGCCATGGCGATCAATTGTCCGACTCCTTCCTGATCGAGAACTTCAAATGGATCTGCCTCCAAGATACCAGCAGCCAAATACTGAGGCAAGAACTTGCCAACATCATCACGTGAGTATCCAAACGTCATCTGCGTCAAATCATTTGTACCAAAGCTAAAGAAATCGGCATGCTGAGCAATTTGATCAGCAAGCAAAGCAGCTCTTGGCACCTCAATCATCGTCCCCACGCTGTAGGCCACCTGTGCGCCCCTCTCAGCAAACACACTCTCAGCTACTCTACGAACCAAAGAGACTTGATGTGCCAACTCAGCAGCTGTACCTACGAGTGGTATCATCACATCGGGCCGAGCAATGACGCCATCCTCAGCGACATTCAGTGCAGCCTCGAAAATAGCCCTCGCCTGCATTTCTGAGATTTCAGGTGAGGTGATGCCCAACCTGCACCCTCTAAATCCAAGCATTGGGTTGACTTCTTCCATTCTTTCAATGGTCGCAGCAACATCGCTGGCAGATACCCCAGAAGCAGCAGCCAAGACATCAACAACCTCCTCCAGATCACCATCTGGCAAAAATTCATGCAGAGGAGGATCCAGGAGGCGAATGGTGACCGGGAGGCCATTCATTGCTCTGAATATGCCTTCAAAGTCTTCCCTTTGGAAAGGTAAGATCTCCTGCAATGCGGCTGTCCGTGCTTTTGAAGACTGTGCAACAATCATTCTCCTGACCGCCATGATTCTCTCTTCAGTGGCAAAGAACATGTGCTCAGTACGGACAAGTCCAATTCCCTCTGCTCCATTATGCCGCGCTGCAGCTGCGTCAGCTGGAGTATCAGCATTTGTCAAAACTTTCAGCCTGCGATGCTGATCTACCCACACCATAAAATCTCCCAAACTTCCAGTCATCTCTGCAGCCTTGAGAGGTTGACGACCGATCAACACTTCACCGCTCGTCCCATTCAGAGACAGCCAATCGCCCTCCTTGATAATTGCACTCCCGATTCTTGCAGTCCTTGAAGCATCATCAACACTCAAATCTCCACACCCACACACGCAAGGCTTGCCCCAACCCCTGGCGACCACCGCAGCATGGGATGTCATGCCCCCACGGGCGGTCAAAACACCTTCCGCTGCGTGCATACCCCCCACATCTTCAGGAGATGTCTCAATACGAACGAGGACACAAGCCATTCCAGCAGTCTTCATCTCCTCCGCTGCCTCTGCTGAGAAGACAACCTGTCCTATGGCAGCTCCAGGCGATGCTGGAAGTCCCCGAGCAGCCACCGCTGCCTTGTACTCTGCGCCATTTTCATTTTCAAACTGGGGATGCAGGAGCGCATCTAAATGTCTGGCCTCCACCATGCATATGGCAGTTGGAACATCAACCAGTCCTTCTGCCACCATATCAACGGCTATTTTCACTGCAGCAGCTCCGGTTCTTTTACCACCTCTGCATTGCAGCATGTACAACCTGCCTTCCTGGACAGTAAATTCTATGTCCTGCATATCTTTGTAATGTCGCTCTAAGAGGTCACAATTCCTCAACAGTTCTTTATATGCATCTGGTAGTGCATCTGCCATTGTAGCAATGTCCTGAGGAGTTCTTATGCCAGCCACCACATCTTCTCCTTGTGCATTCACCAGATATTCACCATACAACGTGTGCTCTCCGGTAGAAGGATCTCTGGTGAAACACACCCCCGTACCGCTGGTTTCCCCCGCATTACCAAAAACCATTGCCTGAACATTCACAGCAGTACCAGCCAAACCATTGATGCCTTGCACAGCTCTGTACTTCTTTGCACGTTCACTCTGCCATGAATCAAATACTGCAGTGATAGATGCCCTCAATTGATCAATTGGATCTTGTGGAAATTCCACTCCAAAGGCACCGTACACTTTCTTATACCTCTGGATGAGATCCCTCAATTCAGGCACACCAAGATCTACATCATCATGGACACCTTTGGCAGCCTTAACATCCTCCAGTTCCTTTTCAAAGGCGCTATGATCCAAACCCAGCACCACGTCTCCAAACATGTCTAAAAAGCGACGATAGGCATCCAGTGCAAATCTCTCACCTGATTTGACAGCTAAGCCTTCAACAACTGCATCATTCAAGCCGAGATTCAACACAGTATCCATCATTCCGGGCATCGAAACTGCCGCTCCAGATCGAACTGATAAGAGCAAAGGATTGGAGGCATCCCCCAACCTGCATCTCATTTCAGACTCCACCTCATGAAGTCCATCTATAATCTCCTCCCAACAACCTTCTGGGAGAGTTCCACTTGACGCATGGAACTCCCTGCATGTCTCTGTTGTGATAGTAAGGCCTGGTGGAACTGAAAGGCCTATCGAACACATTTCTGCAAGGTTTGCTCCTTTACCACCCAACTGCAAGGATTGAAGGCGGTCATCAGAACTACATTGCAAGCTCGTGAGATGTAGACAACCAGCAACGTACTAAATTCTTCATTGATGCGTTTCCTTGACTTTTTCCTCGACCGAAACTGTAGACCCGTTTTACAGTAGCAGGTGCTGGTGGAGCAGCCACCGCCGAGATGGAGACCCCGTTGCCCCTCCCGTTCTTTGAGCCGCCATCACGTATTTTCCCGTCGTCTAACTTTGTAGTGCTGATATAGGTGGGCAATGTGCGAGAACCCACACGTCCAGGACGCAAGGCAGCCTTGTTACTACTTCCTGCAGGCCTTGGCCTGGCACGCATTGTCGGTTTCCCTGTAACCATTGTATATATTATGCTTTCACAGGGGCATAAGCACCTGGGTTAAGGCTCGGGAGACCTCTCTACCACCATCTGACGTGGACTTGCGCTATTTTATACCTTCTAATTACCTCGCTCGAGCTCGCAGCTAATACCTTCACGTAACCCATGATCTGCACTTTTGAATGTAGCGTCGGTTCGTGATTTGTTTAAAGAATACTCTCTAAGACAGTAAAAGATTACATGCTGCAAAGGTTTGGCTCGCTAAGGCCCCAAACGACGACCATCTTTCGAAAAACAGCTTTGCGAAATAGCCTTCGAAACAAAGGAATGGTGGATTTGGAACAGTATAAGTCGCAATGGGAAGATAAATGGGCGTCTGGTCTTGAACCAGGACAAGCTTTTGACGCCACAAGATCATCACCTGCATTGGACGATCTTTTGCAAAGTGGTAGTCTTCCCGTGGAAGGAAAAAGAGTCATTGTTCCTGGATGTGGAAGAGGGTATGACCTTACAACATTTCTGAGAAATGGCAATGCTGCACAAGTTGTAGGCTTAGAAATTTCCTCAACAGCTGTTGCAGCAGCAACAAAATACCTGGCAGAAACTTCTGGCCTCGTTCCTGTTGATGCTGCTTCCAAAATTCCAGTGCTACTTGGTGACTTTTTTCATTTTGATGTTGCTACAGTTGGTGGTCCATTTGATATTGGATATGATTACACATTCTTCTGTGCCATGCATCCGACCGCTCGGGCTGATTGGGCGGTGGCTTGGTCAAAACTTTTAACTCGTGGTGGCAAACTGGTGACGCTCATGTTCCCTCTCGATCCATCATTCACTCAAGGGCCGCCGTGGGCTGTCACACCAGAGGATTATTCCGAGGTGTTAGAGGGTGCAGGTCTTTTTAGGCTTGTACAATCGAATCCTGTTCCTGTGGAAAGAAGCCATAAAGGTAGGGGAGGGAAAGAAGCTATCGCGATCTGGGAGAGACTTTGAAAGAAGATAATGCTAGATCTGTGGAGTATGATCGCGATCTTAAAATCTTAAAAGTACTGTCTCAGCAGCATGCAGTGGAGCCAAAGGCTGAGATGTGCATGACAGCTGGGGGGCAAATATGATGCACTTCTTTCCGCGTTTCGAATGCCATCAAATCTTTCAGTGTATTCATTTCCTTCGTAGTATTTAATAATTTCTTGAACCGGTGCCGTATATTAGATCCTCCAAATTCCAACCACCATGAGCGAGAAGAACAGCAACCCCGCATACGGTTTGTCTTTCAAGGGAGATTTAGAGGCCACTCCAGTCCAACCGAAATATGAAAGCACATGGAGTCCACCGGTGAAATCAAAAGCTTTGTCCAAAGTGAAGTTAGCACTCTGGGCAACCCTTGTCGTCATAGTGATAGCCGTGGTGGTGGCTGTCACCACGGTGCTTGTTATGAATAAGGACAGTGAGGATAAAAGTACACCT